>VOMN01010182.1:0-31874 GCA_014899125.1 Orchestia grillus
CAGGATGGCTGTCCATACGAATGAAACAAATATTTTCATTGAAGACATCCCTGTCAAGCAACGTAGCGATTTGAACAAAAACTTCAGGAGCAACTGTAAACAGATCAAAATCCGCCCACTAGTGGGGTCGCAATGCATGGGTTAGATAATTAGTCAGTTGAAACTTCCCCACCCTCCTGAAATGTGATCCAAAGAGAGTGAAAAGAAGGAGTCATTTTGCATGGACTTTACAAAGCGTGGAATCGGTGCACAGGTGTGTACCCACACAGGATTCCCTGCTCACAGAAACAACAAGTTGAAAAGAAAAAAGGAGGAAAAAATATAAAAATTATCAACAAAGAAGGAATGAAAATAGAAATAAGCAAAATGAACATGAACGATAGAATTCCCGAAGGCCTAGCTATAGAGTGAAGGTAGATCGAAATACATGATGCTGAACTTGAGGACGCAAACCAATCGCTGATATTCACAAAATAGATTATAATGTTAGCATCAAAACTGAAGAAAAATATGTAAATACAATATACTTTATGCACATGGAATACTTTGTACATTGAAGCACTCAGTAACGTTATACAAGAACGTAAATTGTTTGAGCTCTTTACATGTGAAATTATTTGAACGAAGGAGTTTTGGTGTCCCTAAATTATTCATTCTTCGTATCGGAAGACAAACTCAGAGAGCAAGCCTAACTGGAAATTGATCCTCCAGGCCGCAGGCGGGACGCGTCCCGTGACTGCACCTCCCTCAAGGCGCAAATTATGATCACAAAATTTACGCCGCCAACACTGTACGGGAGAACGCAAAGTGCAGCTCAGAAATTCAAACTGAAATGATCAGTTTGTCCTCGGTGGATAGTACTCAAGTCTTATATCTAATAAAACTACATCTGTACCAATTAATGTACGTGAATGGATAGTGAGGATTGTCCGTACGTATGCTCAAGAAAGCAGATGTAAAAAAATCAAGATTATGATGACTTTGATAATGAAATACAACAATGACGCTCAACAGATATTCCGCAACTTCAAAGCTCATCGCGATGCTTTTCCCACAGAGAATGCGATGCGCGTCGCTGAATCACTGTGAATGGCCAAGGATGTACCAGAAGCGTGCGGTGGTCATAGGATACACCGATGTAGCGCAGGCAGTACAAATGAAGTTGAACAAGGGGCTCCTACAGTAAAACTGAGACAGAATAACTTGAGAAGCAGCAGCGGGCTGCGTTTTGAACGAGCCATCTCAAGCACTGCAATGCAAAAACAAAATTGCAGGACTAGGAAACTTGAGAATCAGTCGGCGGTCATTCTTTCATTCCGGTTTTGAAGGCGTGCCACGCGCGGGACCCATGCTGCGGGCACAGCGATCGTCCCGAGGTTATTTACTCCGCGTCGCTTGAAGAATTCGAGTCATAAAACTTGTCCACCAATTTCAAAGTCAAGGAAGGCTGGTCGACAAAATTTTGGAGGTCACTGTAAAAAATCAAGCGCAAAACTCAAACAACCCACGAGCAGGGAGAACAGGTAAAGCGATGATTTTTGAAGAATGAGTCAAATGCTAAGAAAGCCTGGGTATCAACATGGTCGACGCCATCCTTTGAGATCTGTCGATAACCAGAAAACATTATCGCAGAGTTCAAGAAACAATCGCCCAAGAATTATGGGTTTCAGAAAAACCGAAGGCGAAGAAACTGTTCATGAGAGACCATGAATTTAGAAAACCGAAGCATCATCCCATGAAAATCTTTATGAATATCGTTCAACTGCAGAAGAGTAATTTTAGAAGGTAAGTTACTGAACATAAACGAGTTAAACAAGAAGTTCATTAAGGAATATTAACAGTGACTAAATACGGCCGAGAAAAAGTATTGATGAAAGTGCCCTATAAATGGAAGGTAACTTATTCTACTAATTGCTCAAAGTAAATGTACTTCAAAGTTTTGTACGAAAATCAAACGTAAACACGAATGCAAAAAAAAGGTGGATTGTAAACTTTTTCATCCGTATTGAATTTTACTGCTATTGAAAAGGACTTTCGCGAGGGCAGTTTTGCAGAAAGAAACATAAAAGACCTCATAAGCAGGAGACGAAAACAATAAGCTAGGAGGTAATTACAGCATTTAGCATGTGCGATAAGATCCTTGCCAGATGAGCCTGTCCTTTAGATTCCAAGACATTGGTGAGGCGGACTGGAGCCATGCTTGTAAATCGGCACCACCAGTCGTAAAGTGGAGTTCCAAGACGATACAATGCATTGGTCTAATGAAAGAACCAATAGGGCCCTAGAGATTACAACAGTCCGGTATAACTATCCGTCTCGGGGCAGATTTTCAGACCATAAACCTCACAATTATTGTTCACTTTGAAAACAGCTCCGGCCGAGACGATGGTGACCCGAGATCAGGGTTTGTGTCGGCGGTCGAGAGCAGACAACGGGACTCCGACGCCATCAGTTCTGGGGGAGACCCAGGCTTTGGCACGCGCGGCTCTGGTCTTTATGTTCATGGGTCGCGACCCGAGATGGGGCACCCTGCCACTCATGATTAATTTATCAATAATAAGAAATGTAGCCTTACATATAGGATAGATGAGAATTCGTATTTTTGAATTATACAGCCAATGTATCTTACTGTGCTTACTCTCGCATTCGCGCTATTGATAGAATTAAATACAAATTAAATTTCACTGGAATTGTTCAGAATGATAAAATTTTAGGACGTAAAATATCTCATTCCAGCGAGCAAACGTGTCTAAATTTCGTAATATTATCGTTATTTTTATAAATTTGGGACTTCAACCAACGTTTACAGTTAATCAAGGTGATTCTCATATAGGAACCCAATAAAATTTAACCACAGCGAGGTCAGCCTCAGTGACCACTCCATTGATGCAACTCGCTACTGCCGGCAAATAGAGCACTTTAGCATCACGGGGAGACGAGAACGTGAAGTGGAAAGTAAAAAAATTACCAGAAGCAGAATGAAATCCTGAAAGATATCGATTGATCGGTACACAAACATATCTCATGAATAAAGAAGAAAAAGTTACAACTTCACACTTGAATCCACCATAGACGTCCGCAGCGACCGCAGCTGATTTTCCAGCAAGCGGCTAGAGTATTTAGCACTCAGGAGCTCCGATTTCTTATGGCACAGTGAGCAGGACAAACATCATTAGTATATTCTCCCTCTCTTTAAACGTAGAGGTAGCTCAAGAACCCTTTATTTTCCGCAGGGGGCGAACAGTCCTCATGACTTTCTTTTTGAAAATTCCTTCTAGCCCACGACACTGAATACACAAGAAAAAGAGTGCATGAATCAGCAATCCATCGCCCTGCATTGCTACGTTCTAGTGGCAGCGGTCCTTGTAATTACGTATTGTGTCAGCAACTGCACATTACATTGATTTGTGGAAACAACGAAAAATATTTGACACGTGGGGAAAACTTCTTCTGAGTATCTAAAAACAGTTCAACATGCAAATAGTATCTAACTTCTTTCTTATCTTAAAATAATTTATCCAACTTGTTTTGAGAGCAAAGTCACAGTCTTGAATTAAACTATTATCCATCACTTGCAGCATACTTGCGTTTATAACCTTTCTCTCCAGTAACATGTTTAGTTATTCAAGGAGAAACCTACGTACTGAACAATTCTAAGATTTTAAAGAAAGAGTTTCATAACCGAACAGGTGAAGAGCAGCTTCCATGCAGCGTATAAACTGATTAAACTTGCATCTCAACATACTTGCTTCGACGCCAATGATAAGTGGACTCACTTGTAAACCACCAATTTATTTCAGCCAGCACATACTTCCCTTCCAGAGTACTGACAAGCTGCGGTTCATAAAGAAAGCAATCAATACTGTCAGCGCCTGTGAAAAATTAAGTTTTCAATTCAAATGGCTACTTCCAAGTGAATTCACGGAGCTTACATCAGCAAAGAAGCAGTCAACCAGATTGAAGTAGAGGCATGGCATGAAAGCAGCCCCGTAGCTCAAATGATAGCGTGCCTGCCTTCTAGTCAGAATTTCTACAGTTCGATACCCCGAGGGAGAGTTCTTCACTTTTGAAAGGAAGATTGAATGCAACATCGCAGCTGTGGGTCATTTCTTCCTCCAACGGAGTATCCACAGAAAAGTTCTGAATACCTCAATAAATAGTGTGTGGCAGGTGTACATATGTTGTCGCGACATATTCCAATGAATTACTCTGGGAAATGTCACGGGTGATAAATCAACAACGTAATAGATAAGGCCAAAAAAACGTATGGAGTCTCTTCACTGGAATATTTATTCATGTCCAATTACTCTCTTTCTTTTATGTCTCCAAGACTATTGCCTCCAGGAATTTTTTGAGGCCCGAGGTAAAAGGGTCAAAAGAAATCAAAACTTGCAATACACTGACGATGGAAGAAGAGGAATAAGAAGAGGAATAAGAAGAGGAATGAGAAGAGGAATGAGAAGAGGAATAAGAAGAGGAATAAGAAGGGGAATAAGAAGGGGAATAAGAAGAGGAATAAGAAGAGGGATAAGAAGAGGAATAAGAAGAGGAATAAGAAGAGGAATAAGAAGAGGAATAAAAGGAATGAGAGGAATAAGAGGAATAAGAGGAAGAAGAGGAATAAGAGAAGAAGAGATGTCCACAAAAGGGGCGACAGAACGGGCTGCTGCGGCACACCATTCACCACTCACGGTCAACGGTGTTGACTTTTCGGCAGTTTGGTCAAAAGTTTCGTCGCAAGGAAATATTCAATCTGAAAACTAGCTAATGGACATCGCGCATGAGACTAGTACCTCCGTTAATTTAATGCATAAGGGAATGCCAGGAAAAACTCGCTTGTCTGCCGGCGGGAGTCAGCGAACTTGACCGGCGAACCGAAGAGTTATTTTTATTTTATGGGATGAACGATATATACAATACGGTATATAAGATCCAATCGAAAAGGAAAGAGTCAATGTAATGATTACAAGGAAATTTGAACGATTAGTTGGTGTTTTTTTAAGGGAACTAACGTGCAGAACTGGAAGATGCCAATAGTTCAAGAGCAGAAACCAGCGTGGAAGGTCACTTGTAAAATGTTTACATCAAAGCACGTAAAATTAAATGCTTCATTAAAAATTATTACTTTTAAATGATTAATTTACATTATTGCACTCAATTAGGCATAATCAAATTAGAATATTCGATTAGATTATTAGATTTAGAATGTTTAACTAATATAATACACTGGGTGTTTAAGACGACACGGTTAGCGAAAGGTCTCTCACTTATTTAAGTGAAAGTCGGCTGGAAGTCAAATAATTCACTTAACTTCATGAATGAAGTCCACCATATAAAGCAATTACGGTGGAATTCCAAATTTTTACCGCGAATTCAGCGAGCCACAGCGACCGTAAAGTGGCCATGGGAGGTGAAAACGACACTTTACGGCTACTGGGAAGTAGGGCAGCTCTAGTAAAGACGTGAAGTAAACACTGACATAACAATTTGAACAAAATTTCATGTATGCTTGGACGCAATTAAAGCAAACGTCGAGGATGTGAACTTACATTGAGGTATCAATTGGACTGAAGGGAAACATACCGAGAAAAATTAAGCTGTCTTCATTTTTTTATCCGTTATCTTCAACGTTCATCAGTCTCAATGTATCAGATTTGTAATGGAAAATCAATATTTAACTGCAACAAGAAGGCTACTGGTTCGATGTCAAATGAATATTGCAGTAGTTAAAATTCGATTACTCAAAAGAACTACGAAATAAAATAATAACTAGAGTAGTGGTGGTGGTGGATAGCACCTCTTCAGTAACTCAGACTATCTCGCACCGAAAGAGCAGGGACCGTTTAGTATGGACTGAGGAGAACGGAGAATCTGTGCACAAGGTGTGTTCCCACACAAGATCTCCTGCGCATAGAAACAAGTTAAGAAAGAAGAGGAAGAAAAGATAAATGAGAAATAGCAAAGAAGGAATGAAAACGGAAAGAAGCAAAGTGGGCACGAAAGATAGAAGTCCCGAAGGCCTATCTAAAGCTGAGGTAGCCTGTCAGTGCTCCCCTGGGGGCGCTAGTCCCCATAACATAGGAAAGACAAACCTAACTAACCTGCCCCTATTGCCTATGGCCTATCCATGCCCCCTGGGGGAATAACTCTAGGCAATGTAGCTAATAAATTGAGGGCGACACATTCTGCCACAAAAATACTTACAAGCAGCCAAACGTAAACTTCCGGTTACTTAACACGTCGTTACATTTAGCAATGATTAATTGATCTCATTAGCTCTTGCCTCTGACGCACACGCGCGTCTTCGTTGATTCCTTATAGGCTACAAGCGCTTCCACTTTGCAGGACCCCCACGGTAAAAAAACCCTGAATTTTTATGCTTGTAAATAATAGCAATTATGATGTGTCGGAGCAACGAAACTAAGTTTCATAGTGGCAGCTTTTGCGTTAAAAGCGATCGCAGGTTAGGATCGATTAGCTCGTCACGACGTTGTGCGAAGCTGGAGGTAGCACAAGAGAGCGAGGGATCGGCTTACGCGGGCCTCCCAAATTCGACAATAACAGTGGAGAGAATAATGCCCAATTAGATGATTTGTGAAAGAATGGGAGTTATGCTCCGTCATCGCCATTACCAGGCACGTCTGAAAAGAAGTACGACATAGCGCGCTGCCGAGAAGATGTAGGTTGATTCAGCGACAATGTGGAGGACTTGGGGTGATATCTCAGCTGTCGTCTACAAAGTCGTTTGAACCCTTCAAGAACAACTGCATACGAGTACACTAATGACAGTGGGAATATCAGTTCAGATGCGTAACATAATCATATAGAAGAGCCACAGAGATAAATTATACTGTGGACATAAATGAAGCGGTAAAACGCTGAATGACAAAAATAAGGATCAACTGGTTATATATCCCAAATCGTCGAGCACATTCAAGACAGATAAATGAAAAAGAAACTGAAGCAGCGTAGGTTACAGTATCCGGAGAGAGGGAGTCGTAAAAATTAATCCACTTAATAAATGCACAACCGACGAAGCGAACAGGCTGTAATGAAGAACAGGAAAAAAGTTAAATAGAAGGTTACAAAGCAAGACTACCAAACGTCAAAAACTCAAAACACAGGTCAAGCTCAAATAAATATTAAGAAATTGATCATTCAAGAAGTTTACGGGTTATCTATGAGCTGTGATCTGTCACACTCACAAACAGTTCAGGTCATGAAATCACACAAATAAATTGTACGGGCCGCTTCGCCGAATTCGGTTAGAAGTGCAACAATTCGCAGAATAGCATCATGAAAAATGCACGTTTTCCAATTGAACAACCTGAATCCAAAAAATGCTTCATCGTAGCGGCAGTGGGACACGAACGGAAAACCTCGGAAATATTACGTGTAAACGAAGTAAAAACCAAGCCCAGAATTCTATCAGCTTTTTATAGAGCTAGTGACCAATTTCAACCTATAGAAATAAAGAATATAGAAAAACGCTAGACATTTGAAACACCCATACAGCGTACGAATTGTTTGAGTAAAAGTGAGAATTTGAAGATGTTGCTATGCCGAAGCTGAAATTAGATTTCACACAGAATAATAAAACTAAACAAGTTCAGCGTTTTACACACAGAGGAAATCGAAGTAACACACAGAGGAAATCAAAGTACAATTATCAAAAATGTAAAAATAATACAACAGTTCAGAAGCTCCCAGCAGAACAAGCTAATGCAGTGCATGTACGACCTCAAAATCAACCCTAAAAATTCCAGAACATCCCAGCGAGAAAGTAAGCGCGAGAGCATGACGCTCTAAGCATCGAGGATTTCACAAATCACTGTTCCTGACTTACGAGTGACGCACAAATTCCGCACAAAGTTTCATCGTTTCAATATTCGCCCGTAGCTGTACAAATACCGCAGAATTAGAAACATAATTCAGACGTCAACTACACCCAAAGTCGGGGGACAAATAACATGGCAGATTTGAACGCCAACAGCTGGAAAGGAATGAAAATTAAGAGTTAGTCCGTCATCCAGTAGCAGATTACAGGAAATTTACGATGCAAATGAAAACGGATGACATAGCGATGACTTGCACTAAAACAGAAGCTGGCAAACGCGTATTTCAAAGCAAAATAGAACAAAACTTCTCAAACAGGGATCTGAAAATGCCTAGTATGGAACGTTTCCGTATATAGTTAAAACGCCCAGATAAGAAAATTAAGCAAAATCCCACTACACATAATTTTTTTAAGAATTAACAAAATTAACGTAGTACGTGTAGGTGAAGAATATTAAAAAAAGTAAATGCAGCTACCTTTGAGAATGCACTTTATAAAGTAAAACATTTTGACCTTTTTTTGAGTAAAACAATTCGTTGGTAACCTCTGATAAGATCAAGACCAGGTTGATCAATACCCGTTCCAAGATGATGTTCAGAGTGCACAATCATCTCGAGCACTCAAATGCTGATATAAATTCGCTGTCATTGGAAGAAATGCTCCACGAGTAACAAATTTGTAATTTGGCCGTGACGGAGTTTGTTTTTAATGCTTTCCTTCGTGGCTCTCGCCAGAGAACGTCAAGCGATGAAACAGTTCGTGCGGTTATACCTTTCTAATAAAAACTCATTTTGAATCAAACAAATGAACTGAAAGCAGATGCAAGGTCATTCGCACCAAAGAAATCAAATCCAACTTGATAACTGACCTCGTTGCGAATCCTAGAAAGCAAACAAGCGTTCGATCACGCGTTTCGTAGCCTCTCACCAGCATCCAGACCGTTGTCATCATCCACTAAGATAACCATTAGCAAGCCTTCGGGTCCAGTTATTTCAGAGAGGCCATCAATTGGTCGTCCAACTGGTCTCCCACACGTTTGTATGCTACAGCGAGCCTTCCAAACAAACTTCAAGTTCAAGGACCGCGGATCAGGGCTCGGCCTGCAAAGACCGTTCCCTGTCATTGGTTGAGGCAGATTAATGGGCAACCAATCCGGTCGTATCACGATTACAATTAACGAAATTGCTCTCCCTGCATTTGTCACCGACAGCTAGAATTACGATCAAGTTCAAGGAGGCCGGCGAGACGAAAAGCTTCCTTTTCTTCACTGGAACATCCTAATGATCCGTGCCAGCGAAGCTTGCGACCGTCAAAAGTCGTCAAATTAGAAGTTCTTGTCACCGATCTGAGCGAGAAGCCAGCGGAGATGCTATGAAAATTCATGAGTTGTAACGTGATACTATAATAAGAATTGGCTGACACCATTATCTTCAACGTTTATCAATTTCCCCGCATCAGAATTATAATGGAAAATTAACATTAAACTACAACAAGAAAGCTACTCGTTCTATGATATACATATATTACAGTACTTAAACCTCAATTACTCACAAACACTATTAAATAAGATAATAACTATCGTCAATGTATCTAATAAATCGTGAGCGACACAATGTAGCACAAAAAACACTTATAACAAAATAGCGTTTCCCAAATTTCTTAATTTTCATTTGTCTCGTTTTATTCCTGCAGTTTTCTCACACCCTAAAAAATGCCCCGAGTGAAATGAGCGTTGGGTCCAACGTATACCGGTAGTCGCACAACGATTAAACTCGAAGACTACAGGAGGAGCATGGCCAACATCGAGAGTGAAAGTACACACAATATTTTTCTATTATTTCAGAGTTGAAGGGATTCAAATTCGCCGAATCTCTTCAACTCTGAAATAATGGAAAATGTTTATAAAAGGCGTCCTATCTTGCAAACCATGAGACAATAATGCATACGTTGCAGGCATATTTCATGCGGGCGATCTATTTTGGGGCAAGCTGCGACCGCGCACGGGTACGTACCTAGTCTCAAATGTGGTATACTTCGTATTCATTTTCTCTATTGCCAGGAACAGCTTGTGTTGGATAGTGCTGAAAGATGTCTAGTGGGCACAGCTGTACTTTCCAATTTTAATTACCGAGTACTCTTAACTAGGAGAAAAGCGGACGTCTTGGAGGGAAAAATTGTCCTGCTTATGTCCTTCTACGAAACGAAAAAAGCGAGTGCTCTGCTTCCGGCCGGAGTATACAATACAGAACATTCGTAGCTCAACGGCGTTGGCAACTTATTCCCGTTGGCAACGGGAAAGACAACTTATTTTAAGTACAAATTCAGCAGATTTATGCCACTGATATAATAGTCGAGCCAATTATGCCTCATCTTCAGCTAGGGACAGACCGCAAGACGACAGTAGCAGGAAGAGGTCGCCCGGCGGCTTAGATTTGTGAGGCTCGGTATCTCTGCCCAAGAATGAAATGACAAGCGACATGATGTACTGCCAAATCGAAGGAGTGGCTGGGTGATGAATGTCGCCACTAATACAAATTGGAAAGGATCACGAACACTAGCTGCTCCCCTGCTCTCTTAACTGTTCAGACCATTTGTGAACTGGCTTCAATATCCATGGATGCTGAGACGCACCTCCACCGCAAGACATCGATTTTAGAAGAGCTGTTTAGTAAGCCTTCAGATTGAATTGGAATTGTTAAAAACGCAAGCAAACTAGCTGTCCAGTGTTATCCGCTCATGGAAATTTAAATTGGATAATTATTCTCTTTCAATACTTTTATTTTGGAGTACAAACGTATAACATAAATGGTAAAACAGAAGCGATCAACTTCCCTTTCTAACATTTTTTTTGTGTCGGGTTTTGTTTACATGCTGGCTGCAGAAGCCGTATTTTTACTGCTCTTAATGTGAGAAGCTTTATCAAAGCCGTTTAAATCAGGCAGTCACCATCAATGTTCCAGAGGTTAAAACTAGGCATATACTCGTATCATGACCGGCATATAGACGAACTATAGACATTAAATGAGAACGAAACGTAAAATAAAATACGTGGGAAGCGAAGAAGGTCGCAACAGCAGCGGAGAAAAATGAGAGGCTCATTGAAGACTGTCCCAAGAAACACCTAACGAGAAGGAAAGCAATTCCTAGAACTTCAGCGCACTAAATTCCTCCTAAGATTCTCAAGCGAAGAGCGGTGGAGGCACTTCTGAAGAACGCTAATTGAAATTCAAATCACTAATTCGCATAATTCATCAACACAAACGCACGATGTATACTGAAAGAAAAATATGACCATGCACTCCCGCGGAAAGTTCAGGAATCTATACTTATTCCCTGAAGAAAAGAAGCAAAAACATCATGTCTTTCAGTTTGCAGTAGAGCGACTTGCTGTAGTACATGATAAGATCAACGATCTGACTCATATTTACACGAAACTAAAATAAATGACGCAATGCTTAAGATAGTCGAAAATAAAAATTCCAGGTATAAGTCTTGCCGAATTAATTATAGTACACATGACCATACATTCTCCATCGAAAAATAATCCACAATAATATGAAAAACGCGCAGAAAATTCTCAAGTCTTCATTGTCTCTGCTGCTAAAGAACTTGTACCTGGGGAGCGTTCCCCAAGGTGCCCCCCTCCATCGCAGACAGCCCAGCTTCCTATTGTCCTCTGAATGCAATTTGGTTATCGTTAGAATGAAGATGTAAAGAGAGAATATACANGTACATAAGGCATCAGCACAAGGTACAAACAAGGATAGTGAGCTTGAAGAATCGTACAACCTTACACAGGTAAAGGGCAGGGTTCTTCCTAATAGTTTGTTACTCAAACTGTGAATAGATAATCTTTTACATTCAAGAGTTGCTTCATGCAACTCAATTATCGTTCCGATTTGAATTAGCGCTCTGACACATTTTTTCATCGAAAATTAATGAAATACTTTCATTTCACCACAAAAGAAAGCCTTACACTTGTTTTCCATTCTTAGTACCCACGTTGACAGCAGGAACCAAAATTGAGAACTTCTGCTATCTCTTCAGTATTCTTTATTATCGAATACTGGAGACGTCGACTTGGCAGTTGTAGAAGATCTCACCTCGCATCAGATGAGCTTCAACTCTTATTTACGTACGACGTTTGGTTAATTTTTTTCTCAAGCTTTTCGTTAACTACATGTAGAAAAAGATGTTGAAAATATTAAAATAATGAAAGGATATTTAATAATAGAATTAAAAGCATAAGCTCAGAAAGTTGGAATAAAAGCGATAGAGTTGTGGTTTTACCTCGAATGATAAATTTTAATTCCTACTAAAATTTAAGGCAGGGTCATTGACTTCCAATTGAAAGGATAAACATAATTTGAAAGCTTTTCTTACATTCACCTTAAAAAGAATTCCAATGTTTAATTCCACAAATTGAAAAACCATGATATTACAAAGAAGTCAAGGTAGTCAGTGAAACTGAGTACTGTACGTACACATGCGAGTCAATCAAAGCTCGTAGCGCCAACTTGGACTCCACCCGAAAACCTCGGACTCGCACCCCCGCTCCGCAGACTGCAGGAGCAGCAATGCAGCTCGGCGACGTTGTTTGCGTGCTGCTATCGAGAATAATTCTCGGGCACACATGCAATTTGGCGCTCTTTTGTGAAGCTGGACGGCAAGAATTTCAGAGAACCGTGAGCCATGTAACTCGCTCGTCACGATCGCTCAGGCCTCGCCGAGACGCAACAAAAAAACTCCTCATGAACATGAAAAGACGGCGCATTTGTGTCTCTCACCTAAATTCTCTAGAAAACTAGTCAGTATTAAGAAAAGAGTAGACAACGATCTCACCGGAATCGCTTTAGTCGTTAAGCTGATTTGTCTATCGCACCACTGTGTATTGTAAATAGAATAGATAAAATTAAAACTAATCACGAGGAAAAGAAGTTTGAAAGCAAAAAAAACATAATCGGTAAATTGAGGGCAAAAAAAAGGAAACTCAAGGCTTAATCTGCCTCTTCACTTTTGAAACAAGGAAAGAAGACACGCGCACAATATTTTCCGACTAATCAGTCGAAATTATAGATGGAGCTCATTCTCAACACGATTTCGAAAGAGATGACACTTCGGACGACACGAGCTCCAGTCCCTCGGATCTGCAAGAGAATAAATCAAGTCGCCAAATCCTGTCACTGATGCATAAATTTGTACACACGAGCGTTTGATCAATAACCTCAGAAAGAACCAGGATTTCGACCAGAGCATTTTCAGGACCATGCAAGGCCTCTTCGTAAGCATTGCCCAATGTAATTGGTCGTCGAACCTTCACATCTTTCACGTCAGACTACCAAAGCGAATTCACGAACATGTATGAATGACACGCGTTCCACGTGAAAAACTGGCACCGACAATGAAATATGAAGCATATCAAAATTACCGTCGTTCTTTTTCACATTGTGCGGGAATAAATGGAAAATGGCACACAAAACAAGCCGACCTCCATACGCAAGAACAACAGCTGGCTGATATCAAAATCAGAGCTCGCACGTCAAAAGCATGTACTCGTGTACATCAATGATACATCAGTGCTGTACAATTACCATCATGGGAAGGATAATACATCGTCTTGCATACAAGAATAAAATGACGTAGCAAGTTTCATTTCCTCGCAGTTACCAAAGCATTGCATGCGACGCTAACTCTGATTGAAAAAATGCATTCAGTGTATTGAATTATACACGTTGTAAGATCTAAGGACGCACTACAGCACTAATAAGCATATTCATGCAAATTGTATAACATTAAAAGAAGTATTAAAACCGCATTTGATTTATAACAGCCCCGGTTTGACATTTAATTATTCGAATGCACTATGATCATCGCGTTTATTACAGCCGCTGTCTGGCGCAGGAAATAGCAAAACATATCGCAATGAAAGCCCTGCAGACCAGCATGAATTAGGGCACCCAGCATTAGGTAACTAGAACCAGCGGATCGGAGCTCCTCGTTTCCATGAGATCAACGCATGCCTCTGCAAACTGTCATCAATTTAAAATATGACTCTTGAAGTAGAACACAGAATTGAGTCTTTAAGTACCCACTATTTCAGAATATAAACACACCGTTTACATTGCAATCAAATTTACATAAGTGTACGCCAAATGCAATGTCCCAGCTTCGTGCAAGTTCGTCGCGTCGTTACAAAATTCCCTTGAAACACCGAAAGGTTTCTCATGATATTTGGCGAGAATAAGCCGGCAACAAAAAGAGACATTTAGTTGATTTAACATCAGTCTAAGCACATTCGCTTTCCAGATTTTTTAAATTGTACGCAATAGGTTCCAAGGTTTATGCAAGGTCTACGCATGGTAGTGCAATAATTTCCGTGAGGTTTTGAAGTTTCTTCGAATAGTGCTCGACGATATGCAAAGACGAGCCACCACGTGTATGAACGAGATATTTGGTTTACTTAGCATGAATATAAGAGCAAACACAGCAGCTCTCTTTACGATGAAAAAACCGTTTGGTTCGAGAGTTTATTCCTTCAAACAAAAAAATGTCGAGCGTTGAACAGGTTTTGTAGGTGCAGTATTTCACCTCAAAAATATTTTTTTCAAATTCTAATGAATTTTTGACAACAGTTTTCATGAAGTTACGCAATTTTCGTATCACACAACACGTACTAACTAGGCCGGATGGTAGTAATACAGATTAGTATCTGGATAGAATCATTATCTTTAATTATTCGCATAACAAGCACAACCCTCTTCAAAAGTTCGGATGTCTTAAAGCTAAACCGGAATGTAATTTGAAGCACAAATCTCATGGTACTTTTCCAGGACACAAAAGCACGCCTCGCAAAAAAAATTAACCGTTGTTCGGCACACAAGAAATAATGCTACATCTACATCGAACGTCTCTTTTTTTTCTACTTCAAATTACCCAAATTATGGATAGGAACGAAATTTTCGAGCCATGGCACTCGACATACGCCGAGTTCAGCCGTCGCCGTAAGATGCAGAAAAAAGGAGTAACTCGGCCCGTGGCGCTCTTTTTACATCATCCAACATAAGCGTCCAAGAGAAAATATTTTTCGCCGAAAGGAAAACGCTCATTTGCCAAATTAATTTTAACGATATAGTCTCTTCGTGGTGGCCAAGACAACCAAATAATACTAATCACCCGGTCAACAACCCGAGAAATTAGCTGAAAATAATTTACACGTACTCATAAGAATGCCCACATCATTAGAGAAGGCAAACTATGAATCGGCTCATTGTTGTAGCTTGAAACAAATCTTACCAGATGGCAGTACATAGCCCTCAATTTTCCATATCAAAGGCCCACAAAAAGCTCTCATTCGTCGTGTTCTGACCTGAGGCGAGAGCACAAAGGGACGGACGGACAGGGGCGCGTGCTGCGGCTCAAAAATCGAGCTCGAGTAACAACGAGACTGCAGTTAGAAACGACATTTAACTAGCGCGCCAAGATCACAGGGCAGATCATACAGCGAAGTCGAGCCACGCTGCAATTGTGTGCAGGCCACACAGGATGAGCTGCCAGTGGAGGCGGTTACCGAGAAGGCCGCTCCCGACCATCGCTGTCCAGGGTCAATGCTACGGAGCACCGCAGGTACCCGCTCCAGCGTCATGTTTCCGACGTGAAAAGGTACTCGTTTAGCCGGTTTCAGGGTGAAGCCGGACTTGACCGGCAGCAAAGCGTCGCGCTACGTAGAAATTTCTGGCAGCGCATAAATAAAGTACACTTAAACAGTACTTCAATTCAATTATCTATATTTTATTTTTCTGGTTGCCAGTGAAGCAGTAAACCGCGACTTGAACAAGACATTTTCTGGTAAATACCTGTGGTTTCAAGTGGAGGGAACTAGATCAAAAGACTAATTCGTTCAGTTGGTAGACCTGGTTATGAATTACCTGTTGAAAGCGCTCTTAAACTTTCAGTCCGTTCAATTTATGGTGATGCATATGAAGGATTAAGATAATTCAATGACAGTATACAGTCTTATAATGTCCATACGTTGTGCTGTACATGATGTTGAGAACGCCTTGTTTTCACCATGAATTACAGCTAGAAAAGATTTTAGATACTTCTGCAACCTCCGTTAACAACGCGTACACGACTCGGATGCTAACTAAAAAATCGTGCCTTCACACTAGTCCCTCCATCCTCCACACGAGTCTCTCCATCCTCCACACGAGTCCCTCCATCCTCCACACGAGTCCCTCCATCCTCCACACAAGTCCCTCCATCCTACAGCGAAATCAATTTGCTGTTTTAGGACTTTAGTCATTTCTACTTTCGTCCTCCGTACAATCCTCATCGCTGTGAATGGGTTACGTAAAAATACTCATTGGAATGAACAAACTGGTGATACACACAAACTAACTGTAAATAATGGAGGGTAGGAAACAAAGTCGTCACTTAAACGTCTCTCAGTGTCAATGGCAACTGGGAAGCATGTGTACACTGGTTTCTGTGACTGACCAAATATTGAAGTCTACTCTACATATAACCCTAACGGCACAGCGGCAGCTTCAACGAAAAAACGAACAGACACCTGACAGTTAACGATGAATTGCTTTCCGCAATTTTGTCAGCAATGTAGAGCTTGGATAAACAAATAACTATTCGCCTAGCTATAAAGAAAATGGTCATAAAACTGAGTATAAATCAAACAACGATTCGCGAACGTGTGACACCATCGTGGCTATTTCTGCAGATAAAAGTTAGTATAACACTTCTCAGCCAGAGGCAGTCTACGAACGAAAAGGTAAAACGAAACTTTTCGCACGAAATAACGAAGCCGAACAAATCAGGAAAAACTTGGCTGTATGGAGATGCAGCACCCATTGTTCTCCGCAGGCGACGACGGAGCGAAAAGCGATAATCTACAAAACGATTTAACTCAAGCGACCGGAACAGCAGAGCGTGAAGGCGGCAGCTTCTCAGGACCCCTTTATGAACAACGACGGCACTCGGATGACTCCCAAGCAACCTCTCGTTAGGGCACGATGGCAGCGGAAGAAAAAATTTGTTATATTCGTAATGTAAAAAATATCTCCGCTAAGCCCCAAAGAATCTTTTCTATCGAATACAAACGAAACCTTTGGTTCTTAATTGGTAAACGAGCGAAAATATTCTCAATTTTCGCAAGCAAATGATAGATTAGCCTCCAACAGTCTTGCCAGCCAGGCCAGGAAAACTATGATATGGTACATGGAAAGAATAGAAACAAATCACGACACTGATAAATATACAGGAGGAATTTCGTAAATGATTTCAAAAGCAATGAAGGGAGAAGGACGCACACCGAACGGTACAGACTAATTAAAATCAGATGGGTACAAAAGGTACAAAGATAAGAAGAGGATGCTTGCATCGACCCGAGACTTTAAACAAAGCGACTCCAGCAGGCTTTTGAAGTCCGAGTTGAGCAAGTAAGAAGGGATCATTAAGGGGCAAAGTTTTAGGGACTCCCGTCGTGCTCTGGAATGAATCAAGGCTGATTGTTGCTGGAGGAGATCACGGCGCGGTGATACAGGGGGGCCATTCCTGCCAGGCCATCCAACGCCACTGCAGGACACACACACTCGGGCGACTGAAGCGAACCACGGCTCCCTCTCTCTCTCTCTCCCTCTCTCTCTCTCTCTCGCTCTCTCTCTCCCTCTCTCAAAACTTATGAGCCACTTTCGACGCGAAACAGCTAGGAAATGAAGCGCCGCTGATTTAAAATATTGAAGTGAATATCCAGTACATAAAATAAAGAAATTAATGGGCAGTGGGAGAAACACTCTAAAATATAAAAAAATTATGAAAGAAGGGCAAATGCGGGAAGTTACTCGCTGTATCAGATTGCAAAATGAAAATAAACTTGGTCTTAGAGGACGGCAAACTTCTCCAAGAAAACTTGGTGAAGCACCCACATGTAGCGACATCGGAGGATGTGCAAGATTGTGAGCCGGAAAAATGCAAAAACATGGAAAATTTATCGGCGTACAACGAAGCAATATCATAGCTGAAAATACCATTAATATGAGTTTACCTCTACTTATATTTATAAGCACACGAGATTTTTGAGAAATGACTTACACACACACGTATGTATGTATGTATATATTAAATACGACTTGATATGTGTTCAAATTTTTCATTACTAGGAGCGAAAAATTTCAACACTTATCAAATGGCGCTCAAAATAAGTACTTCACTTCCCAAGGATGGCCCGTAGGTTATGCGTAGCACTTGACCATTATTTCCGCCCAAGCAAAGCGACCATCACAGAGACGGTTGGTGAAACTATCATAAAGTTAGTGACAAGGCATGGATGGAAAATTTCCGTCTCGTCCGGGACAGCCCAGAAGTCAACAAAAAAGTCGACATCTCAGAAAAAACAAAAGGCGAAAAGATAAACGAAGAACATTCGTATAGAAATTGAGTTTCACGGTACAAAAATTTCGTAAATAAAGACAACAGCTGAAGAAATTTCGGATTCGAAACAAAAAACAATGCAAGCTTCACCATTAAACAATCATTTCTCAATCCACCCTGAACAGCAAGACTTTCCAGGCAGCGGCGTTAATTCCAATGAAATAACAAGGACAGGGACTGTCGAGTCTCCCTATCACTCTCTGAGGTCCTGCGGTTCGTTCCGTGCACCATCAAGAAAAATGTCGTAGCACTTTTATGAGGAAGTACAGGGGTGTGTGTAGAAACCTGAAATTTATGCGTCTGGGCACCACTTTTTAGAAATAAACTTGTATTACTGTTTTTTTTTAATTAATGTGCGCTTCAGATTTTGCGTATTTAGCAACAAAAACTAACCCTTTGCCAAAGCTTGAAATAGTTAAGTGGAGTATAATAAAGAACACGATTCTACACAGACAAATATTAAACTGAGACAAAATGTTACGAGATGTCAACGAAGTTCTAACGGCTTCCGATGCATAAAAGGCCGCTTCTGGTTTGTTATTCACTTAATTAAAAGCTTTTTGACCAAGAGTTATCCTCGAAAGATTAATTATTGAAAAGAATAATTCAGTGAATTCACGTTTAGACTCATTGTAGAAAAAATGAAATAGCTTATTCTGTGAACTAATAAAGAACTGTCAATTGTACAATGTACGTGCTCTCCATTAACTAACCTGAAAAAACACATTTATGTTGCACCACAAGAGATCAAGTTCATAAAAATGGTTACACGCCTCCAACGAGAGCATAGAACTACCGGTTCTACATAAAAAATCGTACTCTACGTGCAATATTTTCCATGGCTTATTGCAAAATAGCTAGTTAATCTGTTAATTTCTTCGACGATGTTTTTAGCTCATGGAGAGTACTAGACATGTTGATATTAACCTATACTTTAGGTATTCTTATAGGAAAAAATCTGCAGGGGTTAAATCAGGAGACTGTGGTGACCATGGAACGGCACCAAAATTAGAAATTAAGCTACCAGGAAAGGCAGCTCTTAGAATTGCTAAGGTTTCTCTTGCTGTATGTAGTGTCGCCTTATCTTGTTGGAACCACAAATTCTGCACGTCCAAATCTTCCAGTTGTGGCAGTAAATAGTCCTGTATCATTTGTCTGTAGTTATCTCCTTTCAATGTCACGGTTGCACCATCAACATCCTCGAAGAAGGAGGGATCAATGATTTTTGCACTCGTTATGCCACACCAGACGGCAACCTTCTGGGCATGAAGGGGCTGCTCATGGTTTATCCTAGCGTTTTCATTACATCAGAATCGGTAGTTTTGTTTATTATCCTGCCTACTACTGTGGAAGGGCCCCATCAGACATGCTTAGGTGTGAGGTAAAAGTCTCATCATTCGTCCGCTGTAAAAATGCATGAGCCAAGTCCTTTCTTTGGAGATAGTCTACAACTTTAAAATTGTGTTATTTGAATTTTAAATGGGAATAGTTTTACGTCTTTTCTTAGGGTCCGTTGGAATGAGCTTCATAAAATTCCTAGTTGACTGGAAGTTGGCCTAGTGAAAGTTTTTAAATCTACTGCCATGTTCAACGAAACACATTGAGTTATTCATGCATTTCGTACAGATCTCACTTTGCCAGAGCGTTCTTAGTTTGCAGTAGAGACTAAGCCTCTAAATTTTGAAATCATCGAAATAATGTAATGTATGGAGGCTCTTCGCTGATTAAATGTTCTTACGAAGTTCCTCTGTAGCGCAACTAACGATCCCGTACGAGAGAAATAACTTTCTACTATCTTTGCCAGTTGGTCCTTGATGTATTTTGGTATTTTTGGAACATGATAATTGGGTAAATTTCGATTACAAAATATGCTTCAAATTCATATCATCGATACTAGATGAAACTTCAAAATTTTTTCTTCCATTTTCTACGTATGCTCAGTCTCACCGTTGTGCTCAACGTACAACATCTCTTCCATGGAGTACCAAGAGAGGACCGATAATTTCTGGCAGAGAAAATGTAAATATATAACAATAGCAGCAAAAATTGAGCCGGAACTGAGGTCTTTCGGAAATTCTCACAGGATAAAAGTCTTTCCAGGTTACCGTACTTTTCCCTATAGAAACAACATCCTATTGTGTTACTCTATTTCCGAAATTCTTCAGGAGACTTGACAAGCTTTTTGAAGGAATAGTATTAGATATCAGCCTCAATAAGCTAGGTCACCTATCCAAGGTAAATTTAAACGATTTCAGCACCAACCTTATGTTAATTTGTTGTACTTGAGGTAGGTCAATTTTTGAATGCCATATACTTTGCGTACCCCTTGCGTGACGCACAAAATTGATAACTGCGATCACTCCATAGACAATACAAATTCATGGATCCACTTAAAGAGGAACTTTATAAATTTAATCACGTTAAATTGACGAACTTTCAAGAAGTAAACACTCCAAATTAAGTTAATTTTATGAAACCAGAAAAAGTCATCAGTGAATCACTATTACAATTATCAGCTACCAAGGCTCCTTAGCTACAGCAAAGGAGATCTTAAGAGAGCGAAAAAAGAGGGACCCTCGAGGGAAAATGGACTGTAGGGAACGTGAAATCTGAGCACAGGTGTGTTCCTACACAGGATTCTCTGCGCATACAAACACCAAGTTAAAAAGGGAGAGGAAGAAACGATTAAGAAAAATCAGCGAAGAAGGTATGAAACGGAAAAAAGCCAAAAGTGGGCATGAAATATCGTGAAAGAATATAAGTCCCGAAGGCTCAGCTATGGCTGAGGTAACCTAATAGCATCTCCCTGGGGACGCCAGTCCCCATAGCATAGCTAGAGTGACCCCCCACTAGACAAAGTAAACTAACCTAACCCTACTGCCTCCGCAATATTCCACGCCTCCTGAGGGAGTCATCAATGAAACAAATCTAGCAGCCCGGATTGAGGCAGAGAACAGAAATTCCGAGGCAACGTACTGAAATATTAAGCTGTCGATCAACTTTTTACAAACTTTACATCTGACCCGAGTGAAATAGGTTGGGTTGGCCATCTTTAATTAAGGTTGGCATAAACGACAGAGACTTGAGAGAAGTTTCTCAGAGAAAAATTTATGAAACAAATTTACAAGGGATTTTATTATAAGGGATCACTGGTTTCGAAGACTTTTTTATTGCAGAGCCACGCTGATTTCCATGACATTACGAAAATAATTTGGGGAACTACAAGACTTGTTTATTTCTTGCGGACACCTTCGTCCGCTCACAAAGCCCATGAGAAACCTCTCCAGTCCTCGAGCGGACACAAACCCGTTCAGGAATCGCAGCTCGAGACACAACAAGATAAGCCACCGACCGCGCAAACAACAGGCTTTTGTGACCTGGCCCGAAGAAGACCCCGCGAGATGAGAACGCCTTTAATCACATGCAGGAAGAGGTCCGTAGAAATTCAAGGGCCTGGAATGGGTCTGCTCTGAGAATCCGTGAGGCCGGCAGCTTTGTCTAGCATCCTTTGTCCGCCAGACACGTCACGGATAAAAAGAAACAACCGAGGGAAAAAATGAGATCACGGAAGAAAATGTTGTGAATGGGCGGCCGGGAACGTTCGCAGAGATCAGGCAGCGGAGGCAAAGACTGGAAAATTGCCTAGCAACTCAATGGAAATGAGCGAGAGCAACGATCGCTCGTAGAGGTCGCTGGTCTCGCACACTTTTGTACATACTTCACATGCACATACAATACGTGACAGATACAGGACACACCATCGGGAGAACCTTGCGGAACTGCAGTATCAATAATCTTTGTTGAGTTGGCGCAGACAGAATATCAAATGTAAATTTCAGTACTCAACAGCAGCCCAGCGTTGCTGTGAAAACACCCACAAGACTACACAAATTTTGCCAATATTCCAATTGAAGGTCGCAGCGACAGTGAGGCATCAAAACTAGCACTTATGAGTGTATTCTCTGCTCCAGTTGAAAAAAGAACAAGCAAGAAATTTCAGTTTTGTAAATATTTAAAATGCATTGGCAAACATCGCTGTTGCTCGCATATATTTCAATAACATTAATGCAGCGCAGTTGTTCAATGTTTCATTCAAAATGCGCACAACGAAAACGCACTGCACCAGCTTTCTTCAGTTTTTTTCACAAGAAAAAGCCGCTCTCTGATACTAAGCTACGCTTCTCTGTTGAAATGGATTTACAAAATGACTTTATTCTACTTCAGCATCTTCAAATGGTGGCGCTTGGTTACCTCTCCCATTTTCTATTACTTTTTTCGTAAGTAGCGAAATGTATTGTTCACTTGAAACTGTTTTACATTGGTAAAATTTTACGTTAATACAATTACAGAAAACAACCCGTGTCATCAGTTACTTTCGTTTACCAGCAGGACGAAGTAAAGTGCACCTGATCCTTCCCAGAATTCAGAATATTTACGAACCGAAATTTCAAAAGCTCACGGCAGAAGGCCACAGTGCCATTGCCAAGATGAAGCCATCCCCAGGTCCGGAGTTTACACTCGATAGGTCCACAAAGTTACGTAAACTGACATTCAGCGGTACGGAGTGGCGCAATGACAAACGGCGGGGCTCATCACGGGCAGCCATTGACGAAGGATTAGGGGTCGTGTTCTCAACAGTAGGGACATTAGAGAAAGGCTGTCCTATCGAGCGAGACCCCGGTAATTACACGCGTGTCCGGCAAGCCCCGCCGCTGCAGACCACATGCGGCGCCGCCAACTTATCAGAAAATTCATCCGTGATCCAAGTTTGGGGCAAATGCCACTTTGATTACAACCAAATGAATGGGGAGTTAGGCAAGCGCAGTGCGCAGGTACCTTCATCTCTGACACATCCAAGGAAGCTGCCGGTCAAAAGTACCTATGATAACTGTCCATTGATAGACTGTCATCTAACTCAGGCATACAATTATGAGAAATGGATAGCTGCTGAAATGACATACATATATATACGCAAGGTCGCTAAAAATACACTATGTTTTCAAAATTTATGTTAATAATCACCAGTATGACAACTCTTGCCGAGGAAGTACCATTTATTCTTAGCGAAGATCAAAGACATGTATGTTTTAGTAGCAAATGCTGTATATTGCTGCCGACTACTAAAAAGCGTCTTTAGTAAAACCGAAAAAAAGCTCGGAAGACGCAACTGCGTACAAGCGAACCCGAACCCACTCTGGGTAATCTCAGATAAAAAATGCAACTAGTTGCAGTTTCAAGACCAAATTGTAATGAACAAAGACACTGTAGTTGTCTTCATGCTATTCTCAAACTCATAACTATTTCTCTCAAACACAGAGTACCAAAAATTAAATTAGCATTTGTGAAAATCCAGTTATAATAATCAGTCAATGCACAATGTTCTCGAGGCTAATAAATCAAGAATTCAAAAACATATCAATAAAATATAACTTTTAGAACTCATCAAGTTCTCGGACTTTATTGACCATAAACTCACTCTAGAAACTAAAACATTACGTGGCTACAAAATTTCAAATTGTGTACAGGATGTTAACGCGAGCAG
The DNA here is from genome assembly GCA_014899125.1 of Orchestia grillus. NCBI lineage: Eukaryota > Metazoa > Arthropoda > Malacostraca > Amphipoda > Talitridae > Orchestia > Orchestia grillus. The sequence continues at coordinate 23,820 of VOMN01010182.1, forward strand.
CGCAAAGATATCTCCAATAAACTTTTCGTGCCATGAAAAGTCCCCAGCGTCCATGCTCATTCTGAATCCAACGAACTCCTAAATGACGACTCCTGATTTGACTGGGAACTCGCACCACGAAAAACACACACTCACGGCCTTTCTTTCCAGGGAAGTTATTCGACAAGAAATCCATGAGCCAGATTTTCCCATCCTACGTAGGTGATGAACCAAGAAAATACAGTACCGAACTAACAAGCCGACAGATCGGATGTTTATTTACAGTGAATGCCTCAATCATATTAATGAGCCTAATTACTCGTCAACGCAGCTATTAAAATTCCCATCATGTATAACAAGCCTGCAGGTTGGATTCAAGGCCAACCGGTTCAATCCATAGCAAGCAAAAAGAAGCCGAATGTAAGAGGATGTCTCATGTGAATGAACGATAGTAGTTATGGCACGGTAACTATAAAGGTATGACATTAGTTATGGCATGGTAACCATAAAGAAAATCTCACATTCTGAATGAACAGCGACCGACGATTTTTATCGTTTAGAATTGTTAAATATTTTCATCCCCTTACGCTCTGCATTGACAAAGCGTACCACATAGTTTTTTTATGGGATGAACGAAAGCGTTGATCGCATGATATTCATTTTCACAAACGTATGTCAGGCATTTTGTAAAATTTCCGATACATAATGTTTTATTCCGCTTATGGTCAATCGAAACTTGGATGCCTTCTGAAGATAAATATTTCAAAACCATTATAATTACCAAGACGTTCAATAAAATTCAGGTTTTCTAACTTCCTCTGTGAACATTGATACGTTTCCAATGTTCGTATGCTAGCATAATGGGACTCATGAGGAGCAAAATTGTTCTGCTTAGTTTTTTCTCCATCATTACAGCACAAATCCCAAATTTCTTAAACACTTGACAGCGTTAACAGAAAATCCCTTTTCAGCCCCTTAAATTACCTCAAGTGTGCGTGAATCCCCAAAATCTACGAACGTCCTTAGCAAGTTCCGACCTTATTTCGTTAAATTCCTTGCGCTGGACACACACGAACCGGACGAGCCCTCCCGCCCGCTAAGTTTGCTTCACGTTTCTCGCGCAAGATCTCTTGAAAAACTCGTAGAATTTTGACTACAAGTACTCGCGCCGCCGCAGCCCACGCACGCGAGAGGCTCTCTCATCTCCGTGACCTCTACCGCCTCAGAGGAGGCTGCCCGCCTCATGCACTTCGTCTCTTCGTCCGGACATTCCGGCCGGCACCAAAAGCAGTGATGGACCAAAAACGGTGATGGACCAAAAACGGTGATGGACCAAAAACGATGATGGATGAAAAACGATGATGCCGCCAAAATCCGTAGCATCCCAAACTTGGCAGCACGAATTGGGCTTTACTTCCCTGTACGCGAAACTTTACCTTCTTGAAGATCAAGTCATTATTTTATAACCGAAAGATTACGAACAGAGCCGTTCGTATTTCATGCGCTTGCGTGTGCACCCTCAGCCAATTTTTAACGAAACCATAAAAATTCACGGCTAAACTTTAGTATTTCTGATGTCCTTAAGGAGAGATAATGGTCATTATAAAGCTAAATTCCACGAAAATGAACATCAGGCACACCGTTGTAAGGGGTTATTACCTGCGTGCGATTTAGTCAAGTTTATTTGGAAATGAGCGCAGGGAAATCAAATGAGGAACCCATTATGACAGACCTGTACGGGTGTCCTCATGACACCGCGCGAGCTCCGCCACTGCAAATACTGCACAACTGAAAATATAATTTCCTGATACAACTACAAATACCACACAACTGAAAATATCATCCCCCATCACTGAAAATATCATTTCCTTACTATCAGGTGTTTACATTCAAAAGTTAAAGTTTACCTGTCAACGTTCAACGTCTCGCTAGTTAGTCATTTTGATCATATATGCAACAACTTACATCATTTAATTAAGAGAGCGATGACGGGAATTGCAAAAGATGAAATGAGAGCAGAACTGAAGCTAAGATCAGTGGCCAACAATCACGTGTTTATGAACTTAATCTCAACTGACCGAGACAGATAACGAATAACCGTCAAAATCTGAAAATTAATTTCAAATCTACGAGACATGAAACACTTTTAAGAATGTTCAATACACTTTTTACATTCAGTCTCACACACCCACCATCGCTATGGCGCAAGTCGCAATGCTGTCGCCGGCGCTAACTCAATTCAACTCGGTCGTGTTTTTTTATCGCCAGTATGAAATTGGCATTGTAACAAATGAAGCACTAATAAGCGTCAGTAAAACAAGCCAAGAGAATAGTCATTGATTCCTATTGGAACTGCGCCTGTTTCAGCTACTAAATTTTCGCTTGTCTATCAAAATCTCAAGAAAAACATGCTGGGTAAGCCTCCTTTCTCATAGTTATGTCTAAACTAAAAACGCTATTGTAAAACGGAAAACACTGTTGGCGTATACATGTGAGCAGGAGTACACAATCCGGGTACGTTATGTGCACCTTCACAGATCATACAATTTCAAGAATGAGAAAAATATTTTTATAAAAATCATTTTCATTTGAATTTTTTTAAGATTTCTCTCAATAAAACCGAAACAGAGAGCATAAAATTAAATTTAAAAATATGTGAAGGTTAATCAAGCATCTCTTCACTATATAGCAGACATCAAAACTTTAAGAGGTAAAATTTACTACCGATTCTAAGTTTGCATTCTCACGAGTTATCTTAATTTAAAAAATTAAACTCGATGGGGGGTTTTATAGGAGCGGAAAAATTAAAAACCATCAAGATGCACTTTCACACATATAAAACCCTTCACTAGTTCTGACAGCAACTTAATGACACTTTCATACAATACAAGAAAGCAATTCACGCTCGATTTCAGTTCTTCCATTAAAGTCGCAGCTGCGAGGTGCTAAAGCAAACAAGGACAAACAGAGGCCCCAAAGTCTCCGTTTTATTTCGAACAAGTTCAAGCTGGCGAAGGACAAAATCGGGAGATCACATTTTTTTTAGCGGTGCAGCGAACGTGACTTAATTCACTCTGCGAAGCACATTTCAAATCGCTTCTATCTTAAGTTCCGCCTATCAAATTCACTGTTTCAACAATGAAAAAATCTTTCATAATTCTTGCATCGCTATTGCAAGATTTAAAATCCAAATTACGTTCGTTGAGATTCCGCATTTTAAAAGCCTCTGGAAGTTCATCATTACTGTTTTTCTTCAGTTGAAAGACGTCAAATAATGTTCAAGTCCTTTTATTCTCACTTCAACGCCAGATAAGAGCCACGTCACAGGCCTGTAATTCCAACGGAGCGTCAAGAAAGAAGCCTGTCTGCAGTATTCCAAGCAGGAATATAACGGCCCGGTAGGCAGGGAGCAGCAGCAGCAAGGCGCAACGGACTGGAGTCGTGCGCCCAGGCTTCACGATTTGGCAGAATCAGCAAAGCCTGTTGGAGCATCTTAGCCGTAATGAATGCCGTCGAATTACAGCACTGAAGGCGCCTCTTTACGGTGCCAAACACATCAGCAAGATGCAACACTAGCAATTTGGGCCCCGTGTGGAATAGTTTTTTAGCTTGTTCTTTATTTTTTGGTTGCGAACAGAGGCCAAACTACAGAGAAACGCCGGCGCACATGGCGGGACAGCTACGGTGTTAGATAATGTTCGAATGTAACGGAAGTTTTCCCGCAAATTATCAACAAGAGAATAACATGACGTCCCAAGTCATTTCAGTTGTTCCGAGCAGCAATTATCGCCTAGAGCCTAAATAAAGAAGAGATATCTCCTTCAAAAAATTACGTCATATTTAGTTCGTACGCACAACCCTCTACAGACACTAACATTTATTCCTTAGAGAGAGGAGTTAATAATACTAATAATGACTTAAGAAAGATTCTATCACGCCGTACAATCCTAGAGGTTTGAAATTGTAATACTATATTATAATCAAAATTTAATCATTTTGATTCCTGTTCATCAGTAGTCAAAAATAAAACAGATAATTTACAATTCCTGCACTTCATTATGTCGCAGTAACGATAACAAAAGGAAAAGAACAGATTTTTAATGAATGCAATGCAAAGCAACACATTCTTTACATTTTCTCACAAGTCGCACGTACTTAAAGAACACTTGAAAGCAAACAAATTATTTTTTGAAGTAACAGCCTATGCGGCTGCATAAAGTACATAATCTTCACCAATGTCCACAGAAAAATACACAATTGACCCCAAAGAACAAAAATTGCGAGAATCATCTAGGCAAGAAACTGAAGGCCAACTTGCAACAGGTCTAGGAAATTGACCACGAGTAAGTAGTTGATAATTAGAGAACAGCGAGGAGTCCTGCATACAACCTAAAGCTTTTTAATGCAAAGATTGTACACACACATACCTGAGATTCGAACTTTGATGAATTAGAGTTAATTTTTATAGTCAATACACACACCATGTTTTAAACTTAATACATATAACTATCTCTTATAGTAAAGAAACATTAGTGTTGTTTCATACAATTTGTAATAGAAATAAAGCTAAACTGAAATTTCATTCGAGTGTACTAAATTTAATCTTTCATGTCAACTTGGATACAGCTTAACGAAAATTTGAATAGGTACAAAAGCGGAATAGATCGCACAAATGAAAATGCAGCAAACGCTACGTCAATAGTTGGGAGAAAAGCCGCACTAAAAACCTTCTACTCCAGCATAATAACGACTAAATCCGAGAGTACAGGCTGTCAAAAATCAGTCAAAAATCGTCAGCTATTAATCTGCCTGCACTACAGCGAAAGATGAAGCTCTCAGAAAACATACTTCCAAGGTTCCTCACGACCAGGATTCTCATCGATCCTATCTGGACCACGAGTGTTCAGACATCAGTTTATTAAGATTAACGTATGTAGTCACAACTCAGCATGAGCTATTGGAGCATTCAGGAGGGGACATTTCGTAAATGAACCGAACAACATTAGTATCCGATCGATAGCGGCATTAACCTCACCAGATGAACTGCACCAGTTACATGACGTAGGCGCGTCTCTAATAGTGGTAACACGGCACGCAAGTCCAACGGGCCAAGAAGCGTGTGGCGGTGTAATGGTACGTAACATAGAGGAGATTGTCTCCATAGCCGTAGCATTAATTTCAATTCCTCCCTGGACTCTGAGATGTTTGCCTTTGTAGAGCCCGAATGAAAACTTGAATTATCATCTTGCATTAATTACATCTTGCATAGCTATTCACTGTTGAATTAGCATACATCAGATAAAACTATGATCAAAACAACAACGACTTACCTCACAAACACCAACCAGTTACGCAAAAACAACTCCGAGCCGCGGCTCAGGGGCTCGATTCCAGCGAGAGTCAAAAAGGCGTTGGCGTCAAATTAAGTCTCACTGGAAGGTAACTCGGTGTTAAATTGGCGCTCGCCCAGCCGATCACAGGGACGGCGGTTTTCGCAAGTCGACGGGCTCATGGCTGGCGAACTTTCGACAGCGATAAGCAATCGGGAGAGACCAGTGCGAAGACCGAGACGTTCTATCAACACGTCCGTGATCACTCGACGCAGGCGCCTTTAGAGGAGGGTGCGGAGCATTAAGCGCGATAAGGTCCCCTGGGACTGGTTGGACACTTCCAAGAGGCTGCAAATGCACGCCAAATTGTCGAGCGTTTCTATAAAATTACGAAGGCTAGCAAAAACGCGCCCTGTATCTCACCAAAGAAACTATGCTCTGTTTAAAGCGAACGAATGCTTTCCGGCGAGTGGAAAGGCATAAAGTCGCCATCCGTAAAGAGATCAACTCAGTGTGATAACATTTTGAGACGAAGAAAAACAAGCGATCAGTTGTAACGATAACTGTAATTGATAAAATCACGGTCCCCCTGGATTCACCATTGAAAAGATATGAAAGTAACCCAACTAGGAAACATGACCAATTGAAAATAATAGAATCATTTAAACTTGTATGCCAAAAGAAGCTGAAATTGACTACACCATGGATGCACAAGTCTTCAATATTTTATACCTGAAGAAATGTGCTGCTTTCGGATTCTTTGTAGGGTAAAATGACCAGAGAAATTCCGTGAAAATGAAATGATGGGTTCCCAAGGTTCAGTCATTCGAAACTCAATACGCCTCAGAAGAGAAAAATTCATTGGTGGCCTCAATATGGCATTTTTTGGGAGAAATTGTCGAGTAGAACTCGGACCACCCGAGAAAGCGCGGCAGTGCGACACCATGAGTCACGGAGAAATGTTTTTCAGGTTATGACAATTTTTGCGGAAAAGGTAGCGCTTAATGCCCGCTGACGCTAGGTCCATGAAAAACACTCGATGAAAAGACGAAAAAAGGCTTCGGATTGTGACGTTCAGTATGCTGTAGCAAGGAATTTACTCGAGAAATACCCATACTCACAATAGCTGTAGCAATAATACTGGTTTCATGTTGCAAAATGAATTTATATACGTACCTCTTCGTTTCATATGAGAAAAATAAAATAAATGAATTCAAGAATACATTTTTGCTCTAGCAGAAAAAATGAATGCAAAGTTAAGTTCAATAATTGCTCCGAGTTAAATTGCAACAAGATTTGTTAAAACAAAAACTATTTTCCATCCATGGAAAATAATGTCTTGCCGTACAAAAACTTTCATTAACAGGTTATTGGATTGCGGAGAAGCAAAAATGAATAATTAATGTCAATACATGAATGGTAATATACAAATGTTCCCATGTGACATTCAGACAGACTAAAGCCGTAAACTTGAAGCACTACATTTTCACAAGAGATACGATCACCACCAGAGCACACGCGGCGATCTTCAGCCCTACATTCAATTACATGACCAGCCAGGCAGTAAAAATGAAATATTTCAAAGATAAGCCCAATTCGGCTGTCATGCATGATAATGAATAATAATAATAAGCTAGAATGTCTGGTCCAACACGGAACATGGAGTAGACATGGAACTTCCACACAAGATGATTTAAAAGCTCACGAACTTCCTCAAAAGACAACGAAAATCAACCAACGTCTCCTGAGAAACAGCAATGAAAATTCAGATGGAGCTCCAGATGGCTCTGACTGGTTTTAAGACGTCACGACAGAACGGGTTCATTCATTCCTGAACCAAGCAAGTTCAAGTCTTGAATGCATGTTCACATGCATTTGGAAAATGAGGATCGAGTCGGATACATAGTATGTGTGGGTGTGTAGGCTTCATGTATGAACAGCAACATGTGTAGGCTTCATGTATGAACAGCGACTGGAAGCTCGAAAATCAGGAGAAAAAGATCCTCAACTAAGCGATTCAGTACTTCTCTCGATGATGCTTTGAATCCAATGGAACTCCGGAAGTGCGAAATCAAAGTCATTTGACGTGATGTTACACTTATCACGTTGACGAAAGCCTCAGATAAACCTGACATGCACTTGTATAATTCAATAGGCTGCACGGGAGCGACGAAATCCTATGAGCATTAAATGAGTCTCCAGAAAACGAGTATGCCGGGAGCTTTGGTTTGTGAGAGAAATTACTCTGGGCTTTGATTTCGCAAATTAATTCGTACAAATCGTATACATATTGAAAATATGTAATACGTATGATAACGCGGCACAATGAAGAGAATAACTGTCTTGGTTTGGTGCTATACACAGGTTAAAAAACGAGGGTTGAAAGCTTTGACAGTAGGCATGGACACAAAATAAATACTTTTTCAAAAACACAAAATACTTCAAAACTCTTTAGTGGTCAAGGCCCCGAGATTTAAAATTTAACCTAGATGCCCAGTTAACAACAACCCCGTTTGTGGCAAATGTTACAATGGTCAATAAAACAATTATCAAAAAAACATGTTTTATCAAACAAACTACAATAACTCTTTGAAATGTCTGCCTCATGCGTCAATGCAGGTCTGGTAATCCTTCCGAATGGACTGCTGGGCACCATCGTTAAGTCTTGTTTCCTGTGGTCACGGCGCAGGCGATCACGGCACAGGCGATCACGGCGCAGGCGATCACGGCGCAGGCGATCACGGCG
>VOMN01010184.1:0-11639 GCA_014899125.1 Orchestia grillus
ATTTGCCCACAGGAGTGTTATTGGGTAGTTTGTGACTAAGTACCTTGAAAATTTTGCTTGTCAATTGATAATTAGAAGCTCCAGGTTGTGTCGCCTGGGCTGGACCTTCCCCCTAAACCTGGACACTCATGTGAGGACTATTTGTCGCTGCCTATTGCTTTATATATAGTAGTGAAACTTTTTCTACACAAAGTAAAACAACTTTTCATGTACTTCCACATACAGTGCTTTGGGATAATTCTGGGGCTCACTTGGAGAGATCGTGTTCCGCACACGGAAATGCCGACTCGAATTGACCTGCAGAGCGTTGAGCGTATATTGTTGAGTGAACAACGGAGGTCATATGGTGCGAATGCCAGACGCGCGCTTGCAAAGAAGAGTGCTCTATGGTCAGCATGCGAAAGGTGGACGCACTCGTGGCAGCCCAAAGAAGGGATTCAAGGACCAACTCAAGAAATCTATAAACAACTTCAACATCGAACTTCAGTAACTTGAAGCTAGAGTAGTGGGCCGCGATGCACGGCGATCTGCCTGCCATTTCGGTGAAGTTTTTTTTGGCAAAGGCCACAGAGAGGTGGAAAAGTGACACAAGGGCCTGGAAAATGCCCAGAGGCCGGCTGCGCAACACAACCCCGATCTGCAGTGCCCAAGTGCGGAAGGCAACCAGGCTCCAGCATCTGTCTATGGCAGCGGTTCTCAATCTGTGGGTCGCGACCTCAAATGGGGTCGCGACACCATCAACATGGAGTTGCCAGTTCATTTTGAACAGAATATGAAGATTTTATAAGACATGGTTAAACATATTAAGACAATTATGTAAACTCTTAACAAGGTAACTGACACATCAGCAACAGCTTTTGATGTAGTAGACAACTAGAATCAAGGCGTACGTAAGATAGGTCCTACCTGATCAAGTCATCGATATTTTTCGAACGTTGATACATTTTGGATTCAATACATTCGGAAATCAATATTTCTCGAGGTTAAATAACTGAACAGGCACACTCACGAGCACGTTAGGATGCGCCAATTTTCGCGGCCTAGATTTCTGTGATGTCACGGCCTGGAGTAGCCCGGTTCTTGGCATCATACGATTAAGATTCATGAGCAAACGTTCCTGTTAATTAGCCATGGTTGCATCATAGTGTGAGTAAATGTAATAGTTTACAACGTTACTCAATACAGCGTCTAACCAGGGTTGAACATGTTTCGTTTTCGTTTTTTTCGACCTCGCCGCCGGTATCGCTCCTCCCGCTGACTCAGTGTTGTTCTCGTACTGGCAGTTACGCTTGGTTAATGTTAGTTGTGCAGTTCTCGACCCTTTAAAGATGAATGTTAGAAAAAGAAAGTACTGCGATGATTTCTTGAAGTGGGGATTCACTCCCATAGTTGTTGCAGGCTTAGAAAAACCAGTGTGCAGTATGTTAGGAAGTACTTGCACAAGAGTCTATGAAACCTGTTGAACTTCAAAGACATCTCCAAACTAAAACTCCCAACTTAAAGGATACATCAATTTATTTTTTTACAGCAAAAGTTGATAGTGTCAAGAGCCGAAGGCTTGATAGCAGTGGATTATTTAAAAATAAAAACTTGGCCGCCATTGAAACTTAATACATAATTGCATTAAGAATAGCACAGGCTAAAAAACCCTACACAATAGCTGAAATCTTATTCTTCCTTGCACCTGAGGTACTGTACGTCTCATGATCGGTCCAGTCGCAGTAACTAAATTACCATCTCTATCCGTGTCAAAACATACGATAAAAACAAGGATATCAGATACGTCCCAGGATATACTATGTAAAATTATACGAGAATTAAAAGCTCTACTCGGGATATTCAGTATACAGCTTGATGAAACTACAAATGTGACAAATCTTTCACAACTTCTCGTACATGTTCGGAATTAAAAAATGAAAAAAATGAAAGAAGACTTCTTGTTCTGTGAGCCACTGTAAACTTCAACTACTGCTGCAGACATTTTTTGATGTAATTCACGAATTTTTCTAAGAATCGAATTGGAGAAAGTGTACGGAGTCCATACTGACGGGGCACATGCAATGCTTGGCTTAAACCCTTTCACTCCCGTTGGGATAATGCGTCCCACAGATTTTGCGTGGTTGTTCCGGGGCGCAATTGGCGCCTACCCATTTGTGACGTCACAGTACCTACGCTTCGCCAGTTACTTGCGGCCTCGACAATGAATTTTATATCACTTGTTCTGCAAGCGAGCCTAATCTTTGCTATTATCCCGACGGGAGTAAAAGGATTAAGCCAGGCTTCCTATCGTTAGTTAAAAAAGTGGCTCCGAAAGTAATTAGGACTCATTGTATGATTCATCAAGTATAGGCTATCAAGACATTACCTGAACCGTTCAGAGAAGTGCTCAACCGAGTAATTAAAGCAGTAAATTTCGTAAAATCAAGACTGCTTGCTACACGACTCTTCAAAGTTTCATGTGAAGATTTGGGTTCTATGCATGAAGCACTACTCTTCCACACAGAAGTAAGGTGGCTCTCAAAACGGAAGGCGTTGAAGAGATTTTTTTGAATTGAGAGCAGAGCTGCAGATTCTTTTTCGGTACTCAGATTATGAATGAATATGATTCTATGTTTAAGGAAGAACTTACGTTGTGCAAATTGGTATACTTGGTCGACATTTTTCAGATATTTAATAATATCAAACAGCATTACAGGGAAAGGAAAGTACGATAATATCTTTACCTGAAAAGATGTCTTTTAAAATAAAACTGGAACTCAGGATGACCAAATTAACAAAAATAAGTTAGACATGTTTCCAACACTTTCCCAGATTGTTGAAGAAGTAACAAATGAATTTAACATTGATGGTTTGATAAAAGAGCAATTGAAAAATCTTACAGTTCTAACACAAGGTTACTTCCCTAATGAATGTAGCAAATCTTTTTCTCTTATAATCAACACTTTAAAATACTAGTGTATCTGATGTCTCTGAAGCAGCAGAGGAAGAGTTTCTTGACTTAAAAAAACAATTTTGAAGCAAAATCATGGTCTGGTGAACTGCAACTACAAAAGTTTTGGGTAAAAACTTTTCCAAAATTCACAGTATTATCAAAAATCGCATTAAGGAATCTATTACCGTTCCCAACAAACTTGTGTTAAACAGCATTTTCCCAGCTTCTCATGGTAAAAAACAAGTACCGAAATAAACTAAATGTGGAAGACGACTTGAGGTGTGCCATATCAATAACGGAGCTCCGGATAAAATTGTTAGAAGAAAAAATGCAGTACCGGCCGTCACATTAGGCCAAGCATAAACGTGCCTAATACAACCAAAATAATCATTTTGTTTGAAGTGTTTTAAATTGATTTGCAATTCATTTCAGTGTTAGTTTAAAATATTTTCATAAATAAATTTGAAATTATTTATGAATTTACGAAATGTATTATTCGTTACACTGGTTCACAAATAAAAAACTATAGTGAATAGTCAATAATTATAATGAATATTAGTTCGTTGTACGAAAATTGAATGTGTATATATATTATACACATACCCGATGTACCCGATTGCTTATTCTAAAATGGGTCGCCAAGCTTCAAAGGTTGGGTCTACGCACTCTGCAGTCCGACGGACTCATCAGAGTGAACAACTTTGAGGAATCCATGTCATGATCGGCTCATGATGAAGTTCCTTGAGCATTTGCTATCATTAACTTCTACTTCAGACGAACATGTGCGTCTTCGTTGATTATGTATAGATTACACAAATGTTCCCATTTTATATACCCTTTGTGATAAGAATTATTGCAATTTAAATCTTATAAATAAACCAATCAGGACTTGGAACTACGAAACTAACTTTTATTGTGCAGGGGATGTGTTAAGCAACAGTCACTCGACCACAGAGGGCAAAGGGTGACAGGGATATCTGTAACAGAGTTCAAGGAAATTTCGAGTATTATTAATGTATTAATAAGTGCAGACCCGAAGCAGGTGGACATAAGATCAACATTATGTTTCACGCAAAATTGGACGTAATCAGTTACCATTTAAATTCCCCGCTCTTCATTGAAAAACCCTGAATAAACATGACAGTAATGATTATTATTATTATTATTATTGGGGTTAGACGCAATGCACCGGCCTCGAGGGCTATACCGCATCGAAAGAGTAGGGACCATTTAGTGTGGACTTAGGAGAACGGGGAATCTATGCACAGGGTGTGTTTCACACAAGATCCCCTGCGCATAGAAACAGCAAGTTAAGAAGGAAGAGGAAGAAAAGACAAATAAGAAATAGCGAAGAAGGAATGAAAACGGAAGGAAGCAAAGTGGGCACGAAAGATAGAAGTCCCGAAGGCCTATCTAAAGATGATAGTAATGAAAAAAAAAAAACGCTATGGTAAATAATACCTTAATAAAAAACACATTCCTAAACTATGAACTATGAATATTCCATTGCTCAATAACTTTCATTGAAAATAAATAAGTAGATCAACAAATATCGGGTGGAAATATATCTTTGGTTTTAACTTAATCTTTATTATGACAATAGAAAGAGGTGAAACATTTTTGAACTTAAGAAAAATAATTCAGAACGTGCTTTACAATTCACTACGAGGGCCAACGTAGAAGATGCACGCTTCGAGAAGCTTTAATCAATATGTAACGCTTACGTGATGGCGAAAAGTGAATTAGAGATTATGAGTAGGAAAATAAGGCCTACGTAGATGAAAAGGAAAATTTATTTGACTCCTGCAGCAGTCGTTTTCTATTAGCTACCAACCTGAATTAAGTCTTCAAGGTATGAATACGAAGACTTACGAGTATAATCAGTATTCCTGTAAAGTTCTATTTTTTTTCCTCAGGGGAACTTAGTGGATTGAAAACATAGCATCCGGCTATAATGATAGAATACTGCAAACATAACTCAGTCAACAGCTAATAGCATAAAAACAAATTAAGAGAAGTAATAAAATTAAAATATTTAGTTTCGAAGTAAACCTATCCAAACACCTAGAAGTAGGTTTGGGTGTGAGAATGTACAAGTGAAGGCAGGTCATCGATAACTGTTTGAGTTTGTGAGTGCGAGATGCTCAGCTCAGGGAATAGTTCTCGCCTTACTTCATCACTAGTCTGTGTCTGAGTTGTAGAACATAAATATTGTTCGATTGTAGAAAAGTCTTCGCACGTTTGTGTCTCAATAGAACACCACGTAGAAGTGTCTTCAGCTCCAAATTTTTCCAATTCGTGCTCAGTAAATTCTTGGTATTGATTTGATGGCGATGTGTTGAGCCCGAGTAAAATATCGTGTTCAGTTTGAGTTTCAATGTTAGACAGTTGCACACTAGACAATTGGCACGATGCTTCAACGCTGGCATCAACGCGGCACGTTTGCTTCAACACAGCTCCATAATTGATATCTCCTAAATTATGATCTTCGAGTAACACTTCTTCTTTTCCCCCAAGCAAATATTCTTCAGAATATTTAAAAACCTCTGGAGTGAAATGAGAACTGTCATTTTGAACAGCATCTTGCAACAGTACGTTGTCTTTTTCTGTCGCTGCCAATCCTTCTTCACGATGAACTGTAATGGCATCAGTTGGTTCACTGACGTCTGGAGTCGACATTTGATGAGACCAAACAGAACTTTGTCTTGGTTTTGATAGTGTCAAGGCTTTGTTAGTAGCCTGTGAATCAAGTAATCTTTCTTGCGAGGTAGATTGGTCTTCGTTCGACGTGCCATCGTCCATGAACGTTAACGTGATGTTGTCATAGAGGGATGATCCAGTGACCATACCGACACTGACGCGAGCTCGAGGACTCGTTTGGGTGCTACAAGAGTTATACGATCCAGAATTAAAGAGACCAACTTCAGGTATATGAACATCGAGTGATATAGATTTTTGAGAAGGAAGAGAATCTATAACGAAGAAATCTGAACAGTGGTCAGAGTTCACATTTGGTGACCTAATTTCGCTTCTACTAGCATCGCACCTAATTTCTTCAGGATTGAAAACCAGCACGCCAGCACTGTCTTCATTGAGATCTTTAGGTAAAGTTGCAGCACGAGCATTGATCATTCTCTTAGTCTGAGACTCTACCGAGTACATTGGACAGAGATCGAGCGTACGTTTGAAAAGTTTCTTTCGGGCGCCAGCTGGAGAGCAATGCGGCCTCCATTTGCACTTCGAGGACTTGGTTGTTAGTCGCGTCTGAGTCTGCGTAGATTGGCGAGAGCGCAACACTCGGCGCTTCACAGGAGGCCCACAAGAGCGCCGAATGCTCTTGCTGCTGACCCAAACGCGACCACTCTCAGTCTGGGTGGTCGCATCTACACCTGGTAGTCTGAGAATCAAAAATACATGAGAAGAACGTGCTCAAACTAGATTGCATGCGAGTAAACGCAGCGCAGCATCTGCTAAATATAAGTACTTTCAGAACTTCAAAAGATCCATAAATCCGAAGACGTATTCAAAACTAGAAATTTATTAAATATGAGAATGAAAATAAATTTCTTCACTGGATACTGAACAAATTCTAATTCCTATTTTACCTATACAAGCACAGATACTTTTAAATCAACGGACTTATTACATTAATTTTATTTTCAAAGAAAGCAAATAACAGACCCTTATGGTCAGTACAAGATATAAATCTTGTGAATCTAATCTTTTCTAAACAAGCTTTGTTAAATTCACCTCAGAAAGAAGTTCAGAGGGTTGCATAACAAGACAAGTTTTCAATTGTGATTTATTAAGCTGTCTTTAGAGTTAGCAAAATCACTCAATTAGACGGAAATTCAAATCAAACAAGTGACCGCCGACACAAATTCTACACTAGCATACGTGAATTAAATAACCCAATTATATCTTCATTGTGATACCCAATAAAGACATTAATTTTTTTTCAAGTTCGTCGCGATTTGATCTTTTTTTCGTTATTATTATACTAAGGAAGTGGATTTTTGTTCAGATATAAGCTCCCTCCTTTAGTTCTGGTTGCAGTCGATCTCACTCGATCACGTTCAGCATAAAAGAGACTCCGGAAAACTGTTTGAATCATTTTTTAATCGTCAAATGTATTTTCGAAAAAAATACAACTCGTGAAAAATAGGACGTTTCGAGCATTTGCTCATTATCAGCTATGAAAGAACAATGAATTTCACCTACAAAAAAACGAGGGAAAAAACGCAATAATATTTTTCAAACTGAAACTGTCACAAACTACGCATGACTAGGGATAGTTGAAATGAACTGACATGTTTATGACAGGATTCATTTTAAAAATGGAGAGATTTTAATATTTTCAATTCGGATCAGCATTTTCCTCGACCTAAAACACTGAAGTTATTCGAGTCTATCGTAGCATCACATTTAAAGGTATGATGTCGGATAGCTGACTGGGATGTATTTGATGGAATGTTCAGTCAGAAAATTTCCTGCCTTGATGCTAGGTAATCCTACAACCTACAGTTCGGTAAGTCACGCCTGCATACTCAGATGCACAACTGTAGTTATACATCAAGGTTGTGTGCATCTCGTAAAAAGTCTATCTTGGAACCTAAAAACGACCTAATTGTATGTCTATTGACTAGTATAATTGTAAATTTAACACCAATGAAATATTTGGCAAACAATTCCAAAATTAGTTTCATTTGTTTCTGACTTGAGGGCCAAAATAAGTGAAACAAAGGGAGAGCGACAGTACAGTCAGCTATGAGTTGAAAATTAAAAGCGTTGGTACTTCCCTATCAAAAAATTTACTAATTTGTGATTCTGTAAAAACTGTTCGCAAACCATTGTCACGAAAAAAATATTTCAGAAAAGTAAACTCTTTGTGAAGGAGCCGGTACGAACTGCATGCATTACAAGGACAACACAATTAAACTTAAAACAAAATTGAGCCTATAGTTGTAGTTGTAGTAGTAGTGAAAGCTGCGCTTCAGAAACTCAGTCTAACTCGCACCGAAAGAGAAGGGACCGTTTAGTATGGACTCAGGAGAACGGGGATTTTATGCACAGGGTGTGTTCCCACACAAGATCCCTTGCGCATAGAAACAGCAAGTTAAGAAGGAAGAGCAAGAAAAGACAAATAAGAAATAGCGAAGGAATGAAAACGGAAAGAAGCAAAGTAGGCACGAAAGACAGAAGTCCCGAAGGCCTATCTAAAGCTGAGGTAACCTAGCAGTACCCCCCTGGGGGCGCTAGTCCCCATAGCATAGGATAGGCAAACCTAACTAACCTACCTATATTGCCTACGGCCTATCCTATGCCCCCTGCGGGGAATTGAGCCTATAAAAATTGCAAAAACTATAAAAACTCCTTCACAAAACCTGTAAACCTTTTTTTCCTAAACACAGATCACTTATACCCATTTCCCTTTCTATGCACCATACAATCTAAACATAAAAGATTGCTGTCCATTTCACTTTCAGACGTAAACCTTGTTTCCCTGTCTGTTATTAAAATAATTAAAGAAGAGCGGAACATGAGCCGACTTTTCGTCAAGACCGTATCAGGTCAAAAGGAGATCATCAACGTACCTCACACAAAAAAACGGGTTTAAATAAATCAGGACATTTTTCGAACCATTTCTTTTTCCAAAACACAGAAATATTCGCAGAAGTTACGTTGGAAAGTGAATTAGATACGAGTCTTCTCGGTCTCGGAAAAAATATTTTACAGGTTTGGCAGCATATTTTTATGACTTCTTACAATTAGTTTTTCAGCGCAATTTTATCAGAATTTTATTGAATCGTGCTTTTAAGGCATGCAGCTCGTACCGGCTCCTTCACAAGGAATTTACCTTCCTGAATTATTTTTATGTGATAATGATTTCTCAAGTCTATCGAATTACATATTAAGAAAGCTTTAGATAAAAGGTGTGCAAACGCTATTAATTTTCAACCTATAGCTAACTTGACACGGTCGCTCTCATTTTGTTTCACATATTTTAGTCAGAAGAGATGAAGCAACAAATTTCCGAATTGTAGGGCGAATATTTCAGTGGTGTTAAATTTAAAATTATGCTTATCAATATGGTAATCCTACTACCTAGAGCACTGGGTCGATTTTTAGGTTCCATGGTAGACGATACAGAGATGCAAGCATCCATGATATATACATACAGTTGTGTACTTAGTGTAACTGAGCATGTGGGCATGACTTCCCGTACTCTAGGTAGTAGGATTAATGAGCTTCAAGTTAGAAGTCAGCGAACGGGTAATATTATCAGAAGCCTATCCCACTCAGCTATCAAAAATCATGCCCTTGAATATAATGCTACAGTAGATGAGAACAGCTTCAGGGTTTTAGGTCGAGCAAAATTCGCGTCTGAATTAAGAATATTAAAATCTTTTCATTTATAAAATTAAACCAGTTTTAAATTATCATGTCAGTTCTTTTCAACTATCTTCAGTCTATATGTAGCTCATCGCACTTTTACCATACAAGTGTAATTACGTTGTTTTTCCCCATTTTTTTGCAGACGATATTCATTGTTGATCCATAGCTGATGATGAGCGAATGCTCGAAACGTCCTTTTTTTTACGAGTTGTTCATCTTTTTTAACATCAGTTTACGGTTGAAACTGTTTTATGTAGTTTTCCTAGTTGTCTTTTTTTTGCTAATGATTAGAAAGTTCTAAAATGGTTGCCTCGATCTCGGTCCATATAAAGTAAATACAGAGACATATGCTCAAAATAGCAATAAAAGGAGTAAGGATTTGCCACAATCCAGTGAGCAGAAGGTAGTTTAAAGGCATGATGTACTCATATTACTCACGTGACTGTTTCATCAAACGAGTCGGTACTGACATTCACACCGATTGAAGTGTTTAATGATTTTACATGCGAGATAACAGTGAGGTTGAGGAACGAAATCTAATAGTATAAAGGATCAATTATGATTAGTCTTTTAAAGGTTGCCTTAGTAGATGATGTACCTCTTTATGGCTGATGCTGCAAGTTCACTCAGGGCAATAGCAGCTAAAAGATGAGGTTGGTTGTTCATCCCGGGACTTCGAATAGAAACTGGCACTGAGAGCGCAGCGCTCTCAGCCACTCGCAATGAGCGACATGAAGATCCAGTTTCTCCAAAACTTGATCGGAGTGAGACAATGGATTTGCTGCACATAGTTACATCCTTGGAACGAGGACAATGACACGAATCATCGGCAGGACGGAAATGCTTTCTTCTCGTAACCCAACCAGGTCGAATGCACTTTCTTCGTGTGCGACTCACTGGATACAGGGAGGAGGGTTTTTTGTAGGTTTGCTTGGTAGTTATATCTGAAAGAGCTGGTTGAGCTTCTGGAGATTTATCACCAGCACCATCAACCATAATGACAGACAGGGAGTTCAGTGACTCCTCAGTTGATGAAATACAGTCTTCTACAATAGGAGGACTTTGGCACAGTAAGGAGATGCTCTGTTCTTCATTGTCAGAAGCCTTGCTACAGATAGTATTGCTGACGCTCGGCTCTACCTTGGCAGCAGCTGAAGAAGCAGACTCTGCTCGGTTGTGAGCAAGCGAAACAAGGCGCTCTCTGAAGGATACAAGACGGAAAGGAATGACATGAGCGTAAATATAGGTCAGACTTTGATCAATTGGTACGTAAATAGTTTACTTTTACGTACCTATTTTATACCAGAAAACATAGCCCCCGCTATAAAAAACTGGGATGTTTGAGTTGTTTACCATTTATGAACAACGTAAATTGAAGCTGAAGAATAGTGACGTCTGCAATAATTAAATTCCAGTCAATCTGATACAATGGAGAAGGAAAACTAGTCCAAAGCTAAAATACAAACCGACGCTACGCTCGAGTTGTTACCGAATTTCTGTGTTAATTGTAACGGAAACATTTCAAATTACACTGGAACGCACTTTCTACTCTCATTGGATGAACCGATATTAGACAGCAACGAGACCCACGAGACGAGACCCACTCCAACCTCAAAATTTTTAATTACACAAGCATATACCCACTCATGAAATACGGAGCACACATATATACCTGTACATAAAAATTACATACAATCGAAAAAAGGCGTAACATAATATTCAAATTTTGATTGAAAGAGGAACATGGCACGAATAATTTTACAATAGACACACTGAAAAAATATATAAAATGAGCGTTTCGGTGATTCAAACCCCGTATGATCAACATCTATGATAAACATTTAATCAGGGGAACAGATAAAACATCTGTCAACACAAAAACGGGAAGAAAGGGGGAATCACAATTGACTATGAAATTTTACTTCATCTATCAGGTTGTAACAGAAGTTCTGTCCATTATTGAGCTATATGTATTGGGCACAATTGCTTCAATTTAGCTTGTTAATGCTGTATGCTTATCTATGGTATTTAGTAAAATATTGTTCCTTCTTTGAGATTGTGCGATAATTATCGTTATTAATAACTATTTTTAGCCCAAATGTACACTTCAAGTAAAGAGCATATCATGCATATTTTAATGTTTGAATTTCATAGAAGGCAATATGGCAAGCTAAGCAGCAAAAACTCTCAAAGACACTTATAGAAATGATGTTGTGAATGAAAAGACCTTCAGAAGATGGTTTTCAGGTTTCAAAAAGGATAACTTTAGTCTGAAAGACGAACCGAGAACAGGATGCTCAAAAAACTCAAT
>VOMN01010188.1:0-43461 GCA_014899125.1 Orchestia grillus
TGAAACTCTAGGCATAATTAATCACGTATTTTGGAAAATACAAAGTCTTTCCAAATTATCAACAGTGAACCATTTCAGTATTCGATCTAGCAGAAATAAAACAACAATGAAATTAAACATTGACACAACCATGAGTCATATCTTGTAGAGGCAAAAATGGGATTAAGTCGAGTTGACGTCTTCATTGCCGTGTTATTCTGTGCAGTCAAAACCTGACGCAATAAATTCGGTTCAGTACAAAGAACTTCACTCGTTTTTTGTCTTGTGTTTCCTCAAATTTTGACACACTTCCCGAGAATTTTACTTCACTTCGTAGCACAGAAACTTATCAGAAATCTACACTTATTCGTACACCGTTTTAATTTTATTAGATACACCGTGTGAATTTTTTGAGAGCTTATAATATGCTTAACAAAGGAGATGTATGATCCCTAAATTTCAGGTGCCACTCACCACTTACAAATCCACTTAGTATTAAAATGAAGGACTTCAAATTAAAAGGATAATAAAACAGAAATATTCCTAACAGGACTCAATGGAAAATACTAATTTGAATTGGAACCATTTTTCACGTTGTTAAAGCAATATTATCCAACGTGTAAATTTCACGAAAGTCCCCATATGGAATGAAAAAGCGTTGTGGAATATTCCAGCACGAAAATATTATTTTTTTGGTCTTACGATGTCAGTATTTGTCTATGCTAATATGTACAGAAAAGAGACACAAATTCGTGCGTTATCGCTCGAATTTAAAGGAATCAAGAACGAGTGTCTGCTCCTACGTGCCAGAATATTACGACGATGTCGGCACTCGTTTCCATTACATTAGCAGTACAGATCACACTCAAATTCGTCTCTTCCTAAATACGAAACTTGCTACGCAACGGCAGAGTCCATACTCGTATAAATATTACTCTTTATTGGGAAGGCTCAGGACTTTATCATCTATTTTTTTAATTTCAAATTCCTAATACCACTTATGTTATTGTCAGTTATTTGAACCGTTTTCGAGAGAATTCACTCCCACAAGTAACATTTCTTTTCAGGGTTCATAGGAGACCCCAATGGGCATCCCCACGTCTCCGAGAAAAAGGCCGAGTTCTGCGCGACGACGTTGGTGCGGTAGATGCCAGGGCTGTGCATGTCTGTGCTGTACTTCTCGTAGCCCTCCTTGCTCACCACCTCACACCAGATCTGTGCAGCATGCCAAGCGTGGGGTCAGCGAGACTAGAACTTGAGCTCCTTATGCGAACATGTATGTTTCGTTCAGACCTTGATTGTCTAGATAGGTGGAACGACGTGAAAATTACATTCATCTAAGACTGCATCATAGCTGAATGCAGCCATTGCTTAGTTCAAGGGAATTTTCACGACGTTTCTCACTTCTAAACACTCAAGGTCTGAACCAATATACATGTGCGCATGAAGAGCTCAAATTTTTCGAAGAGACAAATGTAGGTTATTGTCAAGACTTGGAAAACAAATACGTGATATGTAACGTCTTTTACACATTGCCTACGAATGAATGTTTATACCTCAGCTGTTCCATAAAAGGAACCGAATTAGAATTCGGCGACACTTTGGTGTTTTGAAATCAGGCCTGCTTTTATCATTATTGCTCGCTCTCTTTTCTGATTAATGGGATCTAGCTGTTTTAATAATTCAAATGTGAGCATTTTCTGTGACTGCAAATAAAATGAGTGTTGGTTCACAAGTAAACCAATACGCAACGTTGGTTGATTAGTTCGCCGGTGGCTCAATACGTAAGAAAGGTGGTAAGTAAAATAAGGTAGACGGGATACACAACTTGGAAATAATTCATCTTTGTGATGTCCTTTCCATTTTTTAAAAAGAAAGTTCCTGATTAAACTCCATTTTTGACTGAAGTTTTTCTTCAATTCACAAGCTATATTTTCTAATATAAACTTCAGCTAAGTTGCTTCACTAAAATATTAACAAGTTTCGAAACTTGAGAACGGAAAAATTAAATCCACACACATATTTTGAAACTTTTACAGCGAACCCCCAGGCCCAACGCTCTAAAACCAACGCATACTACTTACAGTGGCTTGTTACTTCTCACGTAGATCAAGATTAGCCCATTATGAACAAGCTCAATTAAAAAGGGCGTTTGCCCTACCGGCCTTGGACTCCTTTGCCCTTTCAGCCATAATGCACGCATGAAGGAAAACGTCAGAGTTCATGGTGGCCAACTCCCGTGCAATGAACGCTATGCGCAACTGCCGCAAAAATATTCTGCCTAATGTTTGCATGTACAGGAAGCAAGAAAAACAATTGTATTAACGAATTGCTTTTGGTTTTGGTAACCCTCACGTACGCGACTTGACCAGAGTCTACATGCATCTCAAGGATCTTGAAGTGAAGAGTAAAATTTAAACGATGGAATAAAAAGTAGACGGCTAACTTTTGGGTGAATTGTTCTATATTTGACTAAATTTAGAGATAATGGTTCTTAAATTTTATCGTGTAATAAATTTTTTTTTAATTTTCTACTCAAATTTTGCAACGAATGTATCTAGTGTTTTTTTTATAAGACTGACCTAATACATTCTTCCTGTGTTGAAATGCACCATCTCGTTCTGACGGCAAATATTTAAATTTTATATAATCAACTTATAATTTACTTTACTCTTCATTAAATTTCAAAGAACCATTTCAATATCGATGGAACTTCTCAGAAGAATGAAAGCTCGTACAAAAAATTAGACTTAATTTCTTATTACTCAGAGACTAAAAAGAGCAAAAGATGTTCATTTGGAGGTGATGACTTATATGGAATATTTTCTTCCGCGAAAGAAGAACAAAACTTTTTATTCAGCAAAATGTATAAGTATACTGTTCAGATAAAATAAAAAGACATTCATTGCACTTGAAAAGACTAGGAGATATTTTTGTGACCTGAAATATGTTCTTGGGGTGCATAGAGCAGAGACATTCGTTCGATTATGCATGAGGAATGGAGGCAATCAACTCTTGAGAGCAAGAGCACAAGTATTTAGAATAGATCCACTCCTACGTGGCAAGAGAAACACACTTCAGGTCATAGACGCTCAAATGCCACACTTTCAAAGGAGACGACCCCGAGGAATACGACGACCGCGATGATGAAGCGTTCATCAAGACCAGAACTTTCTTAACGAATGAGGCAGGAAACAAGATGACTGACACTAGATGTGGGGTACCTTGGATAATTTGAAAGTATATCGAGCAGCCCGTCTCAGGCCGCACGAGTGTGCCGCCTTTTTAGGAATTTGTGTTTAACCCTCATCTCCTAAATGAAGCACTCTACTAGGGACATTGAACCCGGAACATATAGATTAGGAGGCTCATAAATGTTGTCTTTTATGGCTACTGGTGGAAATAACAAGCATATGTATGTAAGCTCGATATTTGGTTCCGTAGCCGAAGGTTACGGAGAGTAACTGAAGATTGGAGTAGTTGAGGTCTGACAGCAGGCGGGAATATGTGAGATGCAAATGCATAAAATAATACGCATGAATGAGCTCGAGATTGGTCACCTGGCCGAAGGTGATGAGGAATATCTGGGGAATGGAGTAATTGAGGCCCGGAAGGAGGGGTTCCGTGGGGTTGAGGTCGGCCCAGCGCCGGTACGCCAGCCAGGCGTTCAGCAGACCAGCGTTGTCGCAAATGTTGTCGCCGAGAGTCTCGTTGCCGTCAACCTTAATGGTGACAAACACAACATTTTCAACAAATCTCGATGAAGATCTTAGTAAATGGGAGAGACGGAGAGCATACTTTGCGAAAAATATTGGATCAAATGCATTCTTTTTCCAGGGAAAAAATGGAAAGAAAATGTTACTTGGGATTGTTGAGAGGCGACTTGAGTGAGGGATTGGGCAGTGGCTAAAATATTTACGTTGTTAGATGCCACCGAATGGATGGGTGTTACTTATGCATGAACAAATAAGCATACAATACTATGTAAATTGCTAAAGGTCAAAGCGAAAACTGTGAGGAAATTAGTACACTTATTAGTAATTAGTACAATTAATCATTAGTGTTTAAAATACACAAGTTCCTCAAGTACGATATGTTTAATATTTACCTCAGTTTTTGAGAGTTCGATTTTTTTCTTAATCTTATTGGAATCATTATTACAAGGGTAATGTAAACACGTCACTTTTACATAATTGAACACAGTGTTTCTCTGAAGAAACTTTTTCCCTCAGTTACCGAGTTGTAGAGCGTTAAATATGACGAAACAATATTTAGCAAGGTGGATAAAAGACAGTTCCTTGAAATATAATTCATGTGTGCATAATTTTATGGCAAGAAATAATTATTTAAATTAGTTGTTATCCTGTTCCACAAACGAATAGAAAAAATTTATTTAATATTTAGTCTACGGAATTTGCACCGAGCATTTCAATTACTTTCCAGTTCAGTTAACCTTTAAAGACTAGCTAAGGCAGCAGAGCCGTGAGCATTTCCAGCCAGGGAGCTGCTTGCATGCTAATGGGACACTGCAGCAAAATATTCAATTCAATGCTTGCAAATACAAGGTCCTGGGGAAAACTACCTTAATTAATGGAATTACTGTATATTTTCGTGCTCGAGGTCTCATTGTCCACGGTCGTCCAGGATTAAAAGGAAGGCCCGTGAAAATAATTGGATAAGACAGAGATATCTAAATGCAAGTGTCTGCAACGTCTCCAAACGGAAAGTTTTTTTCAAAAGTGCCGTATGACGCACATATTCCTGGTACTTTTGTTATCGTCGCATAAAATATGTAAGGTAAGTTTTATCTGACACCTACAGTAGACCCATAGAAAGTGAGTCAGTGTAAACTCTCTTATAAAAAATATATGGTGTGTAAAATATTGGTGAATAATGAAGCTCAATTTTCAAATGAGGAAAACAAAATGAAATCATACGATTGAAAAAATATGTCCAACCAAACCAGACTTTTAAAACTTTCCATTGAACCTAAGGACCAGAAAAATCTTTATGAAAGGTGTAACTAGTTCACTTCTCGAACGATTGAGCGAACATTACCACGGCTCAGCACAATCTTTTCAGACCAAAACTACTTTTTGTTAGCGTAACTCAAGGTTCGAGGCAGATACTGACGTTTTTGTTCACCATCTCGATGGGGTACTGGCTGTACTGGTCGACGAAGCAAGCCGCTCTGTCGGTAAACTGCTCGGCCATTGAGTCGCTCCACCACTGGCTTACGTTGCCGTGTGCGTCGTAACGTTTTCCTGCAGGCAGTCGCACAGCGCACGAGGTTATCAAACGTCATCTCTCTTCGGTAGTGGAGTAGTCTCAGGCAAAGTACAGGGTGTTGCACAAAAATGTTACGAGGTGCGGTCAATAAATTTTAGGCCTCACCCAGAGAGAAAAGCCACCTTTGAAAATTTTGTTGGTGTTAACACAATACCACTTCTTATGAAACTATGAAAACCGATAAACATTGATGTCTTAATTTTTGCACACATGAGGCCTGTACAAAAGCCCAAAGGCTTGTGAAGGGCGGTGCGACCAATCGGATAACGGGGAAAACTGAAGCCGGAACAGTCATAAAGATTTTACAAAAGAAAGATATGAAGCCCGAGCAAAACCAAGAGAGCATGTCGTGGAGGTTTGCTCCGACCTCCCCTCCTTGTGCCACTGTGAAGAGTCGCGGTATCCAAGCGGGACAGGGTCAGCACAGGCCGCCCTCGGCTCAAAACCTCTGCTGGTGATCAAGTTTGATTTTGGATGGCGAACATTTTACTGTCTAACAGATTGCTAAATACATGGGTATTATATTTGCTGCAGTTCACACTATTCTAAATGGGGTATTGGAGATGAGCAAGTTGTTTGCAAGATAAGTCCCAAGAATGTTGACGCTAGAGCAGAAGCTGTATGTAAAAGGGTTTGAATTTCCAGGACACTTTTTCCCCGCTTCGAAGCTACCATGAGAATTTCCACTGCAGATTAAAACTCAAGATGAAAGTTGGATTAATCACTTCGAGCCTGAATGAACGATTCAAAGCGAACAGTGGAAGCGCTCATATTCTTCACCTCTAAGAAAGTCAAAGAATGCAGCCACTCTTGGCAAAGTAATGGCTTCTATTATTTTTTGGATTTTTGAACGCAGTCATGATGAACTACGATGTCTAGAAAATGGAAAACCATTAATTGACAATACTTCGCGTCAGAATTAAGGTAGCTGAAGGAAGTAATCACATTGAATCATAGAGGGCACCTGAGTCCAGGCCTGCTCTTGCACTTGCTGCAGCAGCCAACCCTGGCTCTGAATTGCTGCAGCAGCCAACTCTGGCTCTGAATTGCTGCAGCAGCCAACTCTGGCTCTGAATTGCAGCAGTAGCCAACTCTGGCCCTGAATTGCTGCAGCAGCCAACTCTGGCTCTGAATTGCTTTCCCTGTCGCCTTGCCCACCAGACCTATGCAGCTTCATCTGAATTCTTTGTCACCTCACTTACCAAATCTATGCAGCTCCATCTGAATTTTGCCAGTTTCGTAAACTCAAAAACAGTCTTTGTGGTCGCCATTTTGGAAACAGTGTTGAAGACATACAGTAGG
Organism: Orchestia grillus; assembly: GCA_014899125.1. Taxonomy (NCBI): domain Eukaryota; kingdom Metazoa; phylum Arthropoda; class Malacostraca; order Amphipoda; family Talitridae; genus Orchestia; species Orchestia grillus. The sequence goes on from VOMN01010188.1 coordinate 6,571, forward strand.
TGCACAAATTTTTAGAAGATCAGGACCCCACCTTCTTCCGCGGAGGTATTGAGATGCTTGACCGTCGTTGGACCAAGAGCATTAATGTTAAAGGAACTACATAGAAAATTGTAAAAAAACATTTTGTTTCAGCGAAACCCTCCGGGCGAGGCCTTGAAATTTTTGAATGACCCCCGTACGCCACCATGAATGACCATCCAGAATGTATTAACTATCGTCGAGTCAACAATCGTAAAACAAAGAAGCAGATTTGTGTAAATGACATGATTGTTTTGTTTTAACAAGTGGAGAGGCGGACAGGGGTTCACTTCAGTTTACGTTGCTTGTTTACCTTAGCGTTTGGCAACGTTGTTTGCTGTAGCAGAGCTTCATTGCGTAATTCGAGAACTTTGTTAAATGGAAAGCCTCCTCGTTTGCATTATTATATAACATAGCAATAACCCCATTTATTTAGAGAGAGAACGCTGCGAATACCTTACGACATATATATGGTCCAAATAACAAGTGCCAAAATAGCTAGAAAAAAATTGCAGCACGAATTCTAACTTCGGATAGAAAACTGAAATCATAGTAAGAAACGTATTTCTCTCAATGCCTGGAAACGAGGCTGTAAAGAATGAAGTTTCACTGATGTTACGTAATTATTTCAGGCTTAAAACGAGAAATGTACATGCGACATAAGTTCTAGCTCTGTCACCTCTCCGTTGGGCGAGCGTGGACTAGTGTGACAGAGAATATAGTCTAAATTCTGCTGCTACAAAGCAAAATGGATGGTAAATTATATAATTTGAATGACGCTTCTGTCTACGACGCTAAACCATTGGACGAATAATATCTATTCGATTCTAAATACAACTTAAAATTGAAACAAATCAGTTCGCTGAGAAAAAAAAACTAATAAGGAAACACGCTTGCATCGTAACAATTTTTACAGGCACGGCTTAAGATTTTCCCTGCATACGAGTTTGAAGGTTTCCAGTTTTTTACTGCATTAAATTTGTCAGCTTTTGATGTGCTCTGAATGACCTTGACAGAGGTCATACCAAAAACGAAGTGCAGCGAAAATGAAATGACCACTGGTGAAATAGAATCAAGAATGAATTGAAATGCTGTTCTGCAGGAAAACTTAATATTGAGAGTCAGTGGAGCGCACTGATGAACCATGTAACCGATGTTGACGACAGAGCAGGCCAACACGTGGTCACAGTGCTGGGCAGAGGCTGGGAGGCTGGGAGGCAGAGGGGCAGGGAGGCAGGGAAGCATGGAGGTGATCTGCCTCCAATTAGAGGCAGCTGTCGTCATGCCAGGCAGCTGGGAGCTCAGTTAATGAACTCGTGATGCGACAGTCGCTCGAACCTCTCTTCACCAGTTGGCACTACAGCTCTCTTCACCAGTTGGCACTACAGTTCTCTGCACCAGTTGGCACTACAGCTCTCTGCACCAGTTAGCACTACAGCTCTCTGCACCAGTTGGCACTACAGCTCTCTGCACCAGTTGGCACTACAGCTGCACTACAGCTCTCTGTATCAGTCGGCACTATAGTTTCCCCAGTAGCAACATATTTCGAGGCTGCTGTTGTTGAAGATACTGGAGTTGTTGGATACTATCTTCCGGCGTTTGATGGATTAGGATAGCTGGGCATTAGCATTGGTTCATGGTAAATTTTATTGTCCACTTTCCATAAAAAATACTGTTCAGTTCTTACGGGTATGAGGGATAAATTTCGGTCGAATTTAACGGTAGTAGAAATTTCTCTAAAAGCAATTAGCTACAGTATCAAATGGTACAAAATTTGATGTGAGTGTCATATTAAAATGTACATTGTTAATTTAAGAAAAAATGAAAATATGCTGCTTTCAGCAATAATAAAATCGAAAACATCTTACGGACAATCAGGGAGCGAATTTTCTTCTGTTTAGTATCCAAAAAATAACAATTAACTTTGGGGAAAACTCCAGCAATTTGCAGAACTACGTAAAATTGAGCAGGTCCAGATATCAAAAGAACAAAAACTTGCGGCACAACTCGACCGGCGTCCCCTGAGCAAAAAACGTAGTCGGTCTTTGGAATATACTTCTTTGTTATTTCCTCATTTCACATGCCCGAGACAATTATGAACTGATGGAGTGGGACGAACTCGCATATTTAATGTTAAGGAAACAAGGCCGAAATCATATGAACGATCAGGCTGTGCCTAGACGACCATGTTTACTGATTGTGGTCTTTTAGACCAATCAGGAGACAGATAAAGAATTCATTAGCATGGCGCATTGTATGAAGTCTTCAGCATGATGATTGAACTTACCAGTATGACGTACCCTGTGAACTTATGAGCATGGCGTACTCTATGAACTGAGCAGCGCGACGTACCGTGGTTGTCAAAGCCATGTACGAGCTCGTGCCCCACCACCACGCCGAGGCTTCCGTAGTTGAGGTACCTGCACAGTACACCAAATTACTTAATTACTTCCTGTACCGTTACAGTACAGTACTTGCACCGTACAGTACACTAAATTACTTAATTACTTCTTGTGCCGTTACAGTACAGTACCTGCACCATTCAGTGCATCAAATTACTTAATTACTTCCTGTACCGTTACAGTACAGTACCTGCACCGTCACAGTACACCAAATTACTTCCTGTGCCGTTACAGTACAGTACCTGCACCGTCACAGTACACTGAATCAATTCAGTGGATGCACAGCAATTTTCCTTTAATGGTTTTGAGGTTGTCGGTTTAGCATATGGTCTGAAAGATTACGTACACGTAAGGCCTCTCTTAGTATTGCCTCGAATGTAGATGTCGTCTGTAAAATGCTCGCGAACGAATGTGATAAATAATCGGTCGTCACTTGCTCATTTTATTGAACATAAGATGAACGCTATCATCTGTGTACATCTCGTTGCCTCGTATCATTTGCACTGAGTGTTTTTTATGCATATCAAAGACAGCTAATTGGTGCGCTTTAAACGCCAGTCGATACAAATGCTTTTATAATTAATGGAAAGTGAGCTGTTTATTTCATGCTTCGCGTTAATGAACGAGACAGAATTGCTTGCACGCATTGGAATGATTTTGTAAGGGAATTTTTATTCTAATTAAAGAATCCATATGTATGCATCAAGGCTCTGCAAATAGTTGGAAGCAATTTTACGCTTCAAACGCAGAGTGATTTTATAAACGTGTTATCAGTTCTTCTTTAATTTTGGGAGGAACTGTTAATAGCTTAAATTTATTCTTTACTTTACGAGAAAAAAATTATATAGGGTGCGGTACGTAATTTTGCTAAAAAATTTGAAAGATAAAGAAAGATTACTATGAACTGAAAATTTTGTTCTTATTTTAGGGTCCATCTATTGCATACTTACATTGGATAGTCCGGGCTGTAGAAAGGTTCCCTCAAAATTCCCATTGGCAAGACTTGTAGGAAGAGAAGATTCATCATCAGATGTTTAATGACGGGCTATTACGGGTAAAAAAGGGCTATTACGGGTAGAAAAGGGCTATTACGGGCAGAATAGGGCTATTACGGGTAGAAAAGGGTTATTACGGGTAGAAAAGGGTTATTACGGGTAGAAAAGGGCTATTACGGGTAGAAAAACAATGAAAAAAAATCTTGCGAGTGCTGAAAAATGAGTGTCAATTTCTTGAGTAGCTGATAAGACGCTGTCATGAAATAGTGTTGGGAATTTCTTGCTTTAGTTCTTCAGAAGTTGCCCTTTAAGTCAATGTGAGCTAATAACGCTGAAATGATCGTCCATTTACATGGATATCTATTAGCAATCTCTATATCAATACAATAAAGTAGGTAAATAACACTAACGATATACCTACATATGTATCAACATTAACACTGAAATGACCGTCCATTAACGACACTTTTTCCAAGTTCCTCGTTCGCACGCTGCCATTGCGGGTCTCCAGAGCCACGACGCCCCCTCACAGGCCATAAAATCGAGCCACAGTCCTGGAATTCCATTATTGAATTCCATGTGATCGCCCTTCAAACAGCCTGAGTTTTAACGAAAAACATGGCCATTACCAGGACCAGGAACTGAGTGATCTGGTGAGCACTCAAAGCTGAGTAAATTGCGCTTTTTTTTATAGCGTCACTAAAGTTTCATATGGGACAATTAGTGAGGAAAGGTTTTTTTCGGGAAGCCTTGTGTATCTTCCTAAGAATTTCAACGTGCTAAAAATGTCCATGAAATTTTTGCTGATCCTTGGGGATAATAGCAATGAATTATTGAATTCCAAGTAACCAAATTTAGAACCCTATCAGACAGAGGTTCGATCGCACTTTTTCTTCAGCTCATTTCACTTCGCATAAAAATAGAGAAACTCTTTTCTTCTGGAAGTCATCACCAAGTTCCTCATCGCGCGGGACGATGGCCAAGTGGACTATTCATATGATATTCCAAGTGCAGCCTTCACACCGTAATTACGATGCGTTGGCTTAGGGCGATTTCTACGAAATGTTCAGTCATACCGTAGCTCGGATCTTTTTTAATTTTAAGCGAGGTTGTGTTGAATTCGTAATTATAACATAGCTTTAGGTACATATAATAGAACTCGATCAGTTAACTTTTAAGGAGAACAAGTATGCCAATGAATATTACGTTACATGGAAAACTGGCTTGAGATGCATTATATTGAAGTTAGAATAACGCGTGTGTTCGCAAGCTACTAGTAAGTAGTAGCCATTGTCTTCTTTTTTCATATTTGCTGTTTTTACATCATCTCGGCTCGTGACATATTTGTGTCCTGGCACACACGCCTGGTATAAGATAATACATAGTAAAAATATCAAGCACCGAAAAAGATGATCAGCCACTGGATATTGGTAAAAAATCAATTTTCCAGCCCGCATCAAGCATGTATCTACTCGTATATCTTGTCTTGAGAGATTTATGGGTACAGCAACAATCGGAGGGATGAATACACATCAACTATTACTCTCTATGTGTGACGAATAAAGCTCATTTCTTCGGGTGATTGAGGGTAATTCAATGCAAAAAAGACACCCAGACGCCCTTTGCGTCGCGCCCTTTGTGCATCAAATGACATTATCAAACTCCAATGTCTCAGAAGCCGCGTCCAGTGATGCACTGCGAGTCTGTCCTCGTTAGTGCGCCTGGAAATTTATCGTTCCCCACAGACGGCAATGGGGGCACTCCTGGGAATCAGCAGCAGTAAAGCAGGAAGCGGAGTGGGTGCAAGGCAGGCCTTATAATTAGTTTTTCTTTTCTCTCAATCTCATCGTTTTTCCGCCTCTTTTTCCACACCGGTAGGGAGGCAGAGCCAGCATGCCAACTCAGCTGGCTGGAAGAGTGCACTCGCTATCGGTTATCTCTGTCTATTCGAAATACTAGCACCTCGTCTTCTGATTGTCTCTTTAGCGCTGACAGGGACAACATTTTCCATAAAGCACGGATCTATGTAAAGTTAGATATTTTACGCGAAGAAAATTCACGGAAAATAGACTTTTACGGCAGTAAATCTATCCAATGGTGTCCAGACACCTTTTCCAAAAGCATACTGAATTAAGCTACGCTTAAAGTTATACAAAATATTCTTAACGTGCATCGTTACCTGACACAAATAACTGTTTCACAACCCGGAACTGCCAACTACAGTCTGCTTGCATATTTGATTCATTATCGATGGAAATGAACAGGTTTCGGGAATATCGAGGATTTTTGCTGCATTACATTTAGATTCTCCAGTGATTAATTGACCGACGTTTCCACGAAATCATTAGCTGGCTTCAGAAGCTCGAAGCTGTTATTTATGAATTAAGGTCGATCAAGGACTATTTTGAACATTCTGGAAAGTGTCTCGAATTCCATTATATTGATTAGACATAATCGACATATTAGTCGTATTTTTGGCGTAGATAATATTTTCGATGCAGCCGTATATTCTACTTTAAAGGATCGACAAGACATGAATTGAGATAGAAATGATTAACTAAGCAGCTCCTCATATGAACTTCGCTCGTATATTGTCTACCGCATCCACCGACTGGACAACTTCGAGAAATAATGTGCACACTAATTATTCACTTCTGCGAAAAATTCATAGTAGATTTGCATTAATATAGATATGTGAATAATAATTCACTTATCTATGAGTGCAACTTTTTTCTGGAAGAACGTGAAGAATATTTTTGAATTTGTTATCGGTTACTGATGGCCCAAAAAGACTCATTACTAAGGCGACAGCTATAATAGAATTGAATTTACTATTGGCTACGTTTGAATATTTTAAATGAAACTTCGTGAGCCATATTGAGTAAATTTAAATACCCTCTAGATGGTCTAAAAAGACCAAAAAGTGTGAGCATTTAGTAAATATTGACAATGTAATCACGAGTCAGTACTTAATTAATATATTATAGCTTTCTATTTGATTCAGTAAGATTTATCACGATTATGATGGAATTCAAGTGAATGAGAAATGTACCCTAGAAAAATGTACACACTTAGTAAATATATACAATAGCAAAATATCAGCTTAGAGGGGATACCTTGCTATGGTTACCCAGAAATTTCAACATCTAAAGCAATGGAAAGAATGCCCAATGGCCTTCACACCATTAGGTGACATAATGGTGGTGCAGGCGACGGTATACTCACTGATTTCATTGGCCGTCGGGTTGTGGAAGGCATTCACGATCAGCGGTTGGATCATCCAGTCCCTGTTGAAACCCAGGTCAGACTTGATTTAATCCTCTGTTTCGTAAAGGTCATTTTAGTTACCTAAGATAATAGGCATAATGGGAGACTTTTCCCTTTATTTCGTACATGTCCCTTTAGTTACCTAAGGTACTGGGTATAATTGGAGACTTTTCCCCTTATTTCGGACACGTCTCTTTAGTAACCATGAGTTGATGGGGCATAATGGGATAGACTCCGTGAAAAAAAAGTTGATAAACTGACTAATTTTCCGTAAGAATATCAAGGAGCAACAGAGTTGGAACAAAATTTCATGCTATGTATTGGAGACTTGAAAAGAGAGATGACAAAAAGTTAAGACGAAAATATGTGGCCCGTTTTCCACTCTTAGAATTCAGAGTTCGGTTGTGGGTCAATAACTAACATGTAATAGCTTTCCATTTGATTTAACGAGATTTATCATGATTTTAATGGAATACAAGTGCACAATAAATACACCCTAGAAGCCAAATTATACGAGAGAATAGAGGTGACCTTCCTAATTTACAACAAACTGCTCCCCACCAAACCAAATTACTCCTGATTCCACAGTTCTGGACTGTAACTTCAAATCTGTGTAATTTAATCATTATTCATACATCTAGAAAAATTAACCCTACCAATATTGTAACCACTACTGATAATTATCAAAGGTTTTATTCAATGTTAAATTGAATTTCATTGAACATCTCAGCTAAAAGGATAATTCTAAAGTTATAACTCTTATAATTTCTCAATGCTCTGAAGATAAAGTTAAACGTCTTAAAATTAAAATACAGTGATATTATCACAATATGAGATAATATCTCAATTATCATAACATAAATTGACTTATAACATTAAACGCACAATGGGGAAATTTGCAATACAATTGCGAACAGAATAGACAAGAGAACATTACTTAGCTTCCAGGATTCATCAAATCTAAATTGTCAATAATAAAAATAAAAGTTTATAGCAAATATTGAATTATGAACTTCGCTTTGTATTATTAGCTTCAACTTGAATTATGCATACCATTACCAAAATGGGACATTATTTAAGAGACCTCATTGGACTTACTTGTTTTTGTCGACAGGACGAGAGAGTTTACAGAGCTCCTTCCACACCTCGTACTCCTTCATGCGCAAGATGTTGTTCAGGAAATGGTCTTCCAGGATCTCCAGCTGGAACACGAAGAGAATTTGTTCCGTTATTACTTTGCCCATTTGGGTCTTTTGTATAGCTGAATCGCAGGCTATGAATACCGTTCATGCCATTTTTTTTATCAAAGGATGCTTTCGTTCGTGAAATTTTATTTCAGAGGAACTGGCACACTACGTAGATTTTGAAAAAAAAACATTCTTCACTCTTTTAGAAAAAGTAAGTTTCCACTGACGACATGCCTTGAGAAAAAATGCACAAGATCTCAGAAATTTAAGTAGCTCATGACTTCATTTGATTTATAATAAGTAGAAAGCCTAGAGCGTCTTCTCGAGCTTTCAGCAGCACTCTATGTAAAATCTCAAGCCAAGACATAAGCAGAAAGTGTTCCCTCTTGATGCCCACCACCGTACTATCATTTTTGGAGGCCGTTACTGCTCTCGGCGAGAAGCTTGCATATCTTTCTCATCTCATAAAGTAGCCCGCACTCTGAAATCTTGAAATTCTGATGCTAAAGCCCAGTAGACGAGAGCACACTCACCCCATCGAACTCGGCGTTGAGGAGCTCATCGGACTCAATGTATTCAGGGTAGCCAATTTTCTTGCCCATCAGGTAGAGCTGTTTGAAGGTTGAGGAGGGCGGGGAAGAGAACCATTACATTATGCTGGCTTTTCTCAATATTTGAGTTGCGCGGCGGAAAAAAGCAAGCAACACACCAAATGACGTAGTCGAAGAGCACACAAACTTGGAGCGGCGGGTCGGGCGAGGCTTCCAGGCTTTCAGAAATTTAGTTGCTAAGCCTGTCCTCCCTAGTTTGATGTCTTGATTTCGACGCAGTTAGAATTTCAGCTTTTTGGTCACGGACAGCGATTAGATAAAGGTAAAGAGCTTTCAATTTCCGAACGGTGACAAACTTTGGTCTCGTTTCAATTGGACGAAATGATGGTAAGGATAAAAGAAATTAAGTCTACATGTTATATCCTAAAGAATTTATTCTGTACTAGTGGGTACGCACCATCAAAATTGACGGGACAAATGGTACTATATTCTTGAAATGCCCTATTATTTACGGTAACTCTGACACGAAACAATGTTATTTTCAGTATCACTGATACGGACTGCCTTAGCTTACAGTCTCGCTGTTAGTTTAGGACGGACTGACTGGCGGACGGATAGACCAGCCAACCATACAAGCACATTTGGTTATTATTATATGCTAAGATACTTCTCACTACATTAACGCGACAATCAGGTTTGAGCTTAAAAACATTTGGAATGCATTAGTGCGAGAAGTAGAAAGCGGGCTACTTTTTCCTAGCGAGAGGAAGCGATCATGGTTTGTTTTTGAGACGTGTTAAAAATTTATCGCTTTGAGAGCATCGTTTTGAGAGCTCACCTTGTCGCTGCACACGGACTTCATGTCGTCCTCCAGCCAGGTCTGCCTCTGGATGACGCGGTGGAAGGCGGCCCGAACCTCCTCCACAATTTTGTCGACCTACAGTGTAACATTTTAGCAAAGTTGGATCCGTAGAAAAAGATCTCGAACCCCAGTTGAGGGATGCCTCCGATTTTGTGAATCATGTTGGATGGAGGCAACGAGAATGAAGCCATTGTCAGATTAAAACGTCATACCGTTGTCTTATTACTTAAATAGCTGAGATTTTGCAAGCATATCTAAGACCGACTAGCAGGACCTAGATTATAAAAATGACACATCACAAGTTAAGATATTTTAACAAGGTGAATAAACACCTCTGGCTGTCTAATACTGAATTTAACAATGACATATCCACGTCTCTCCGTCAACAAAATCATTTTAGGTGAAATGAAATCTCTTGTTAATTTGTTTTCAAGTCTCGTGAGATCTATTGTTGTTATCGTCAGTCAACTCTATTTGAGCTCATAAGATAGGAGAAGCTTCAAAATTAGATTTGTTTAAACGAGTAAAGATCAAAATTGGGTGTGGTTATTGGAATGAATGCATAGACCGAAGAAAAGACTTTAAGAAAATGAAAGAGCTCGAGCTGACATTCATGGAGCACAAATTCTGAGGTGCATGATGATGAGAAAGGATAGATTGCTCTACAGGAAGTATCGGTTTGTGTGTAAAGTAAAGTTGAGTGGGAGGGTTGAGATGTTTACGAGGATGCAGGAAACGGAGGAAGAAAAGCACTCACAGACGGGAGACTGTTCATTCGAGCAGAACGTTTCAAAGGACAAGGGATTGAGAAGGTTGAAGCAAAAATGGGTTATGCTGAGTGAATGGCAGTATTCAGAAAGGAAGAGAGTTTGGGAGGAATGATAGCTCAAATAAGTTCGCAAGATTTGAGCCACAAAAGTGCAAGAAATTGAATTTTTATTTAACAAAAATTATGTTCCTATGTATTATTTAACTAAAAGAGAAAAACATACGCTAGTACTACATTGTAACAGAGTTTACGCTAACATATAACGTAGTAAAAACTGTATAGAATGACACATGTTGGTCTCGTTAAATTAGTGATGTGCAAAAAGTACACGATTTATGAGTTAAAGTAATCAAAAGAATGTTATGTTACACTCGGAACTAAAACGATGACTCAAATAGCCCCTGTAAAGAAATTGTTAAATTTTATTTATTGACGCTGTGTTAGATAAAAGTTGTTTTCATTGATACGTTGCTTACGTAGCTTTTCAATAATACGTTCAATACATCAAGCAGAAAACTTAGTTCTATCCTTTACAGCAGAAACGCGTCAAGTTGAGGTGTGAGTATGAACTTGATTTCGCTATGAAAGCTCACATCTTCCGAGAGAATTTTCTCTCGCCAAATTTAGTGAGTTGAGTTCCATCCTTTACAACCAACACAAAAAACGCGCCAAGGTAAACTGCTTGCAGAGACATGGCTTCGTTATGAGAGATCGTATTTTTAGGGAGATTTTTCCCTTTGGTGTAGGGGGGGATGTGAGGCAGGTGGGGTNTCACCTGGGGGGGCACTTGGGGGGCGTAGTGCGTTTTGGCGTAGGTCCTGGCCAGGGCTGCACCGAAGCCTTCGTTCACAAGCGCGGCGCACTCCTTCCATCGGCTGACGTACGTACGCTCCTCGAACGGGTCGGGCACCTCGACGCGCCGATTAAATTACATTCATTTAGAGTGAGGCAAAGCATTGGGTTAGTAAAACGATGGCAGGGAAAATGGATCGGTGACCCCCGGATGGAAATGTGTCGAGAATTCCAGTGCATGGAATGTATTATACTTGTTCAGAGTATTGGTTCCTGAACTTTCCAGCTTGTTGCTTATTTTAAAACCTCACATTCAGCATGCCCCCCATATCACACAATGGTGTCAGCATTGTTATGTATGGCTAAAGGAAAATACTGCTTTCTCTTTCTTTCGTCTATTGTACTTGAACGTTGAGTATCTCCGATGAGTATTCTGAGAGGCTTCAAGAGCATCAGGGCGGAGGATGGAATTGCATGCTTGAAGCAAGTTAGGGAATTCGTAGCTCAGTGGATAATATGAATTTAAATTTTTTTTCATATTCTGCGTCGCCCTATCATCATCTCTAGAAAATTACCCCATGGGGAGCTCTGCCCACAGTTAAGGAGCCCCTCATTGCAAACTGGGTCTGGGGGAACTGGGAGCGCAGGTGAAAGAGAGACACGGAAAATGCAGTCGCTCCTCAAAACAAGCAATGGCGAAGTTGATTGAATAAGCTCGCATATTTCAGGTTCACAGCGTCATCGTAAGGTCTTTAAAGAGCGACTTAAATATAGGTCGACACAAGGTGCATCTTTGAGTATGAAGTATCAAAACAAGTTTCAATCCTGAATACTGTGTTCTTAGAGACAATACATTTAGAATAAGAAAAGCATTAAATATTTTATAAGTTCTAATGAGTGAATTTATATGAAGTATTTCATATATATTTTCCTACCTACCTCAATCAACTTTTCAACTGATATTTCATCCAAGTCTACTATGCTAACTTTTTACTCAATACTTTATTCTGAGGAAACCTGATGCTAAATTTTGTATCTAATAAAATGAACTTGATCATCTCGCGCAAAAAAGTACCCAATGAGTCCAGACCCAGGGAAGTCTGAAACAGAAGGAAGTGCTGTTTTGTGTCAAAAACAACTCACTTCGTTCCTGAATTGCTGCCACAGCTGCTGGAAGTAGTTGCTGATGTAGGGCAGGTATCGCAACACAAAACGCCACACCAGGTAGTCCACTATCACCCTGCACAATCAACATGGTTACGCGCGGTCAACTTTCATCCACCAGGAGCTTCCGTCACTTGCAAAAATTCTCCTCATGCTACATTCAGTATGAAGTTAATGTTCAACTTGAGAATAAATCGAGAATATATGGTTTGTGCTTATGCACCTACATCAAGTCCATCTTGCATAATTTTTCGAATGTCTTTGAGCTTCAAGTTGATTTCTAACTCACGTACGCTCTAAATGATATTGGGAGGCCACCATGCACCGTTGACGTCGCATTCCTGGCTAAAGTGAACAGTTAGAGATTCTCTTTAAGATCTGAATGACAGAGCCGGTCTAAGCACTGACGTACTTTGCTACACAATTAGGATACGTTCCTGAAAAAGTGATAAATCAAAGACAATCATGAGAGCGAAATATTGTAAAGCAAAGCATCGTAGAGCGATATATGTCTGTGCTTGGTAGACAATATTTCTCGACAGTTCAGGCCATGGAAAGATTATGATATGGTTGTTAGAATTCGAATTGTTTAAAGAGGATGAAATGTGTTGATTTTGTCTAGACTTCAAAATATGCACGCTATGAAGTACGGTTAGACAAGGAAGTTTAAAATAAGAATGAAAGCGAGAGATCAGGGCCCCATGAATTACTCAATAAATGTGCAAATGTATACAGTAGACAGAAGTTACCGATGTTCCTGATGAAGCCTGACTGCAGCTAAATAGTGACAGTGCCGATTACATGCAGAAAAGAGCTCATCACATTTTTAGTTCATTTGTAATACATAGGGAAAACGTATATTCTCCGAGCGTTGTAGCTGTTATACGAAGTCAAAAAAGTCAAAACATTTACATATTGTAATATACACGAGTAGAGTCAATCCTTCTTTAAGGAGAGTTGTATTCATAAGTTAACATAAACTTTATTATCATTATAATTTAAAAAAGTCACGAATAAATGCTGCTACGATACAAACTGAACACTAACTAATCATACAAAAGTATTTTTCTAATGAAATGTTGCAACTCAAGGAGGCCCAAGAAAGAAGTAAAATGAACTCGAACCTCAAGAAAAGATTCAGTGAGGAGAAGCTGCCGGGACTGCGAATTTTTTTTTCGCCTCCAGCCTAATAAGAGTGGGCAGAGTGGGGAAGACATTCCGGCTGCGCCCTGGAGTCCCAAACAGTCCCAAATCCCTCTCCCAGCAAAAGCCCAAAATCCCCAGAACGCTCGGCTCACTCATGTGCAAAACATCAATTTTTTCCTTGAGGATGCAAGAGCTGAAAGTTGAGTGGCTGCGGTGCAGGAGGCAGCTTGAGGAAGCCGTCGACAGCGCGGTGGTCGAGAGTTTTCGAGGAGAGCAAGGCTCCTCAAGCCTCTGCTGCTTAACGTGTTCACTACGTCTGCTGAAATGCCAGTCATACCTCACAGACGGCGACTTGTTAACAATTCTATTGTAGTATGTTAATTTTGCTCTTGAAAGTAGAATCCGTGTTTTACATAAGATACTCTTTGTCGTACGCAGTAAAGGATCAACTTGATGTACGCTGCGAGTTTATTACGTACTACTGAATTTTTCTATAGTTTTTATAATGCTACTGCGTAGATACATGTATATTTGTATCACAATGTTTGTTAGAAATATATGTACAGAGGTGCACATAGGTGTATGTATGTACCACTCGGAAGTCGCCTTTAATTACTAAAGAATGTAGACGTCCCATACTTTTCGTAGATTTTTAGGTGGACGAATAGACTGAGTATTGTAATGAACGAAAGGATTCATAGAAATATACGTAGAAGAAAGTTACTCGTACCAAATACAAATTGGCTAAATTATGGGATATAGTTAGAGCGTTTAAATCAAAATTTGATCGTATTTTACTTCTTGTTCATTAGCAATCCAGCTAGCCGATTAGATCTAAAGTTGCCCACTTATAGCCCATGAAAGTAATGGCCATTTTAACCCAGTCTCAAGCGAGATGGTGCGTTCTGGCTACAGTCGGAAATGAAGTACTGCGCAGAAAATCTACTTCGGAAAACCACAAGGAAGGTTACGTTTTGTGTAGAAGATTTTTTTCAGTTTGTATGAGATAGATGATTCTAAAACTGACTGTCGAAATTAGTCCATTCACATGTTCATGCTCACATAGGCAGTCATGTAGTTTCCTGTCAGAGCTTTTATTTCCAGCAAAGCCTTTTCGTCTTCAAGTCAAATAATTATTAATTTGAAGGTAATCAGGCTTTTTTCTCAGAGCGGGTTTTCAAGGTTTTGAGATTATAGAAACACTTTCATGTTTTAAATTCGAGGACATTCCATTTTCCTAAGACGGAACGCCCTTGCGCACATTAAAATGTAAGATCTCTTAGTCATGAAATTTCCGCGTCGTTAATTCAAACGGAAAGAGCTGCTTCTGGTAGAATAAAAAATGCCCATTGAAAAAATTGTGGATGAAACGTACGGAGTTCATAGAATTCAGCTTCGCACGATGCAGTATGCAGAGTACTAGAAACATCAAGAGTCTTGAAGCAAAATGTTAACAATTCATGTTGGTAGTTGGCGTCCCGACGGTGTTTTAACGAACACGAATCTAAAAAAAATATGCCAGTTATCTATGCCTCACGCAAACTTAATTTAAAGAAACTAAAGAGCTTAATAGCGAACAAACGTTGAACCTAAAGGAACAAAATCTAATGTATGCGAATCTCATTACGCAGAAATTGCCAGTTACGAATGCATGAGGAGAGAAAAGCAGACATTCGAGCAACAAAAATAATTTCGTTTCCTTTGGAAGAGAGGGGAATTGCATGGGGCCGAGTGAGGCAGCGAGAGGCAATGAGCCACAGGCACAGACAAATAAGTCCATGCTTCATCTGTGTCGACCGATAAAGCGACGCTGTCGATGCAGCTCCCACTGCGTCAGGATGGAAATCGGTGCCATTATCGCGTTAATGATCAGTTTCCCGAGCTAACCACGCACGCTAATGGAGGATTCTGGATGAGCACACCCTGCTAATTTTTGGGGAGGTTTAGCGCAAGGCTTGGTGAGGGATTTGAGTGCTGTTCATCAAGGCTTTAAAGCCCCGGGACTGAACAGGTCAATAATTCTCTCAATGTTTGAAGGACTCATCCTTTGCAATTGACATTAAACTGCTGTAATGACGGTGAGCACACGGCAGTCGCTCTGTCGCAAGAGTTCTGATGACTTAAAAACACTGCACTTGTGTTTGACTGGCAATATGCTGGAATTAATTTGCAGGCCAAAACTTGGGGCAGGTGTTTTGAATATATATACTGTTACTGATAAGTGATTTCTTTGTACTACTTAGACACGCAGTTTGTACATATGAGACTAATTTCCTATGTACATCATTCCATGGAATTGAGCTATTATTCTACCTGCATCATTCCATCTACCAACGTTAATACGAGAAAGCGCTGTGACAATCACCGCCATTTAATTACCGTGTCGACGGCCACAGTGAATTTGTGTTGATGCCTTAGTTGTTGCATTCACGCGGTCACTGTCCATTATATAGAGCGTGTGAATGCGCCGTCAGCTACTCGGGCAGTGACTGCTAACAGGTTAACGGTAATGGTGAGTAGCATCGGTAATGATATGAAGCTTACAGGTTAACAGTAATGGTACGTAGCATCGGTAATGATATGAAGCATACAGGTTAACGTTAATGGTACGGAGCATCGGTAATGATATGAAGCTTACAGGTTAACGTTAATGGCACATAACATCACCTCTTAGGAGTATCATCCAGGAGGGCAGTGAGCTCAGCGACGTAGGGGCTGCAGTAGAGGGTCACCACCAGACTGTTCACGTCGAGGCCCAGGTCTGGGTAGTGCACGAGGGTGCCTCGCAGTAGCCGGGACCACGAGATCTGTACGGAACGTCGGAGTGTCCTTCACCTCTCGTTTGAGTGCCAAAGTTCAGGAATGACGAGTGATGGTTACAGCAGACTGAAAGTACTTTTCGCACATGGCTGCTTAGTTTGAGGAGTTGAAGTCTAACGTTGTTTATTTAACGGATGTAAAATGAATTAAAAGAACGAGATGCAGATAAATCAATGATTGGACCGCATGAGCTTAAAAAAGCACTTTTGTAGAGAAGGGTCTGTACATAAATTTATTCGTACCTGAACATCACCCAAAATTTCTGGCGTATTTCAGCAAAATTCTGTAGAAGGGTTCTATAAAATTAAAGAAACTGGTGGCGGGATGAAGTTATTTGCAGTGAGATGAAAGTGTCAAGCAGGCGCGGCAGAGTAGGCCCGCGTAGACCGTTTTGGTGCAATACGTTGGTGCCCTCTTACAGCCCTGCCACCTCGGCATGCGCCAAATCGAAGAGGACATTCTGAAGAACGAACGCGGAATTGCGTTCCAGCAAAGGAAACTAACATGAATGACACTGATGCTTACTTATATTTTTTATTTTGCAGCATTTGTAAGGAATAGTTATTGTAGAGCACAGAGCCCTACCCAAGTTTTTTAGTAGAACGTATGTGAATTAATTGTAGATTGGGAATACTGGCATATTCCCTCAAGATTTGAGAAGAAATTTGGGAAGTGGGTATTTGTTCAGTGGAGAAGAAAGTTTTCAATGATTGAGGTTACTGAAAACCGGCTTGGATTAAAAAATCTAAATCCATGGAACAATTTACGAAAATTCTCAACCTGAGCCCCTCGTCCACTGGTCTACAGAATAGTGCAGCAAAATTTTAATGTTAAAAATCTCTGTTTAAGCAAACATGGCCGTCTATCCATCCAGAAACTCAAAAAGCTTTGAACAATGTTTTCGCAAGACTGAAACTGTGCAGTTCCCCCTTTGGCAACTGACAGTTTTCATGAAAATCATTTAACTTTCAAATTGAGTGCTGCCATTTGAAAGACTGATCATTTTGCCTAGAAATGTGCACGTGTTGCTGATGCACAGTTGCATGACGTGTTTAGGTTTGGAAACTTTATCTCCTTCCTCTGGGCATTGTATGAACAAAAAATTATTGTACTCTCAACAATGAGAGATTTCAGCTTGGCCAGGAGTTGGTGCGGTGCACCGTGAGTTCTACTTGCACAATCTTAAAAGCGGTGCTCGTGTCTGGAAGATTGCAGAAATAATAGGCAGCACATTCAATCTTCGGTGCAGTTTTTGCCCTTGGATAAAACACTGTACAGCTCCTATAAAAGTATCGTTATTTATCACACCCAGTGTTTTAGGGTACTGCCATATAGTGTACCCTGAAATATTGTATACTCTCCCAGAGAACCCTGAGAGAGTACACTGAAATACTCACAGAGAGTATCGAGATGAAACTTAACTTCTTGCAACCTAAACTTGTTTGGAAATGTCACAAAGAGCATCTTCAGAAAATTGTGCAAAGAAGGCAGTCCAAAGAGATAGTTAAATATTTGACGTTAATTCCGTAGACTATATTTTCCAATCACGACCCAAGTTAGGTTTTCTAATAAATCTACGGACTTAACTTCGAAAGATTAACTATCTTTTCTCATATATTGTACATAAAACTTGACGCGGCTACTCTAGATTAGAGCGTAAAATTTTCTCCTTTTTTCCAGCAATAACATGCGCTTAAAGCTAGGAAGTGCATTTTTGAAAATACTGCGGTTGTTTTCATTATATTGTGCTCAGAAATTATAATTGCAGTTCACGATGAATGCCCATTCAAAATATTTTATCATGAACACTTGGCCCTAAGAGATGATTTTTCCAAAAATATTTCAGATCAACATTATTTCTTTCCAAAAACATTGTGTGCTGTGCAAAAAAAAACACATTTGTATGGATATTAAAAATCTAATGTCGAGAAAAAATAGTAAAAACATATGGTTGATGAAACCGAGAATTATCGTCTATGGGTGAAAAATTGCTTTGGAAAGCCCTCTCGTTCCAATTTAATGAACTTTTCTTTAAAAAGCATACTGCTTATAATAATAGATTGGAAAACATAAACCTCCATTAACAATGAATTTCATAGAATTTGGTGAGCTTATCATATAGGCTCGTAGTCTCATGCCATGTGTCATCATATGAAATATGAAGGAACTGTCTTCCAGTGCTTTAATGACTAAGAGACAGAACACTCTCGTAAACTGGCTTCTCAAACAAAGGATCCTTCGACCGACCCGGATGTTGATCCATCATTTGTCTTAAATATTTGTTGTGTCATCTATTGTTCATGGCTTTGTATCGTATATTCGTTTAATTAAGCTTCTCATATTTCATGAATTTTACCTTCAAGAAGATCTTAGTAATTACGATGACGTCTATCTAATACCCGCATTGTTTTTAAAAATTCATGAGTAAACAAAACATACAAAGGAAAGATCGTGGTTTACAAAATATGGCATATTTGATCCTGAGTAAGTTCCATTCTAGATTGTTCTAAAAGTACTCTGTTCTTAATACTGGGAAATTTTATCATTTTGTAGACTTTTTTTGCAATACGGAAACAAGTGAAAATAAAACTGTGGCATTAGGTTCTTTAAAATTTATGTTTCTCTGTCAAGAAATAGATCTTTGTTACTTCTCGAACTTTGACCAGTACGCGAGATCGTAGGGGTACTTATGTTCTGCTCCTCAGCAGGTGACGACCGGCAAATGGGTGACGAAGAATAGCGATGTGTCCAGGCTCAGGCATGATGATTCAAACTTTTTACTCACTGTCGTGAAGGTGTTTGAGAATTATAGTTCAAAATGTAAAATAACGTTTAGAAATGGAGTCTTGACGTTGTTTCTCCAAAACATCTTCACTGTATCAATTCATTTCTTTTGTACCATTTCTTCACTAAATCTTCCGCCATTGTACTCAGGAATGACTTTTACGTCGCGCGTAAGGATAACTTTTGCTGTCCTTTAACATTTATTGAACGGGTTTAAATTATAGTCACGAATGAGATGCTCAAAGCACCACCACGGTAAACCCAATCTCGGTATTTTATTTTTCGAGCATTGGTCCGAATACGCAAATGCACAACGTACTAAAAAGTTGATTTACTGCGGAAAGTCAGTTGAGGTTTCATTGAGGTTGAGGTATGTGACAGAAAACAATAGGTGCATGAATACCTTCCATAAATCCCATTAATGATGGGTGGTAAAGTAGAAGAAAAATATTTAGCATTAGATTCTATAACTGTTTGAGAGTATTACCTCATACGGCTTTTAGCCCTAAAATTCATAAGATAAATGATACTTGCATTTTGTATATAAAAATCGTTCTCATAATTTAACATCATACTCACAGCAGCCATAGTTTACTGTAGAACGTTCAAGTTACAAAGAGATATTTTTTCCAAATTTAGACCGAGGTCCGCCGCGTCATGAGGTTAGGTTAGTACAAGGATTCTCAGCCTTACAGTTTCGTGCTACATTGCGCAGACATCAAGTTTACTGAAGCGTTCTCTTGAAATTGGCGAAGTGGAAGGAAACATTTTTCTTCGACCTTGAATCGTCAGATGCAGAGGAGTTAACCTCCGCAGCGGTTCTAAGAAGACATAGCTTATTACGTTAACAATTTTTCCCCTGACGAATTTTTGTTTTCTGCTTCATAGAAGAATCATAAGACTTTTAAATTAGGCAAATTGCGCTGCAGTTCTAACATTAAAAGTAGCATTAAAATTAAGATTGAAATTAGTTTATATTAAGGTATTTCTTTAGTCGCGCCTTAACTTTATTGATTAAGATTAACCCCTTAACGGGCCTAGGCTAAGGTAAATCATTCTTATACGTATCAAATTTTTCATCTTTATAAGAATAAAATTGTCAAATGTTCGGACTCAAAACAAGTAAACATCTTTGACACGAGTTTACACGTTCTCCCTTGACCTCTTTCGATAAAAACTGGCCATTTTCGAACGCACTCATACATCTCGAGCGAACAACGTCGTGTCAAAATTGTGCGTTTTCAGCAGAAAACTTACCGCAGAAGGGGTTGAGCCCGAAGCCGCGAAAAAAATAACATCTCCTTTATCCCTAAAGACGAACTCAGGTCGTGACAAGAAATTAATGATAGACTTGCCTGTGGAAACTTGGACTCGAGTTCGGCAACCGAAAGTCTGGGATTGTTTTCGTCCTCCGCCTGCTGGAGCTCTTCTTCTGTGAGATTTGCAGCACTGGTGTCGCAGGCCTTCAACGCGCTGATCTGAGGAACACACAACACCGTCTTACACACTCGCGGCTATTTTCGATATAGTGACATCAGATGAATTTAAAGCCAAGAGAGGCTGAAATTAAATTCGAATGCGTCTAATTGTAGAACTTTTTCTCTTCGTCAATGGATTTTATCAATAGAAAAAATTACTGAAACTTCAACATCAATCATTTCGCAAGAGAGATATTGATAGGATGACGTGTTCATCGAAATCACTTTCTCTAATTAAGCTAAAAACTCTCTCGTGAAGGCTACGACAACACTGAAAATGCAAGCAATTGTCCCTGACATTAATTCCTTTTGAAATCAACAAATGTCGATCGCTACAGTACGTATAGAGACTCGTGTATTGCTAGTTCTAAAATTGCGTCGCACCAGAGACAAAGCCACATTCTGCGTAAAGTGCAACATCAGGACATCAATTCCCCATCAAAGACCTCGCATGTAGCCTTTGATGCCCTTCTTCTCCATGCCTTCAGAGCTGTGGAAGAGGAATTCCAGCAATACACAGACCGGTGCAGGGGACGACTGCGAATAAAGGACACCTCATTGCAAAGGAACTAAATTGCTCCTCATTGTCGGCCCGAGTGCAATATTGCAATCCGATTCAATTGTAAACGTGGGAAGTGAGTTTTACTCGAATAAATCTTTTCACAAGTTATCACACGACGATCTCATAAAAGTGTCTACAGTTGAAAATAAACAGCTCGACGACAAAGAACTTTACAAACGGGGTTTGTGTTCGTGCGCTCTCTTATTTGAGTGAATTCAAGACTTACTTCACCAAAAATTATTGCTCATTTCCGAGCAATTCACTTACTACAGATGTAGAGTTCATTCGATATTCTTGGTACCCATTTTTGCTTTGAAAACATACGTTAGCGTCATGTAGAGCAGCTGACAATTCCTGAAGAAACTAAAATTAAAACGTCATCAACCTTCGGGTAAATATCGGGCTGTCTGGAAAGATCATACAGAATTTTAAAGGCAATGAAAAGGTCATTAAATATAAGCCATTACAGTTTTAGTCGGTCAAATACGAGCCATTTTGTTGCATACAGCGTTTACATCTTTTCTTTAACTTGAAAATACCCGCTTCCCAGAAATGCAGTGGTTTCATGGCAAAGAATTCATCAAGATAGCTTTTTACGTCATCCAGGGAATTGAAATTTTTACTATTATGACTATTTTGCAAAGACATGAATATTTGGAAATCTGAAGGATCAGGTGAATATGGCGGGTGGGGTAGCTCATCCCAGCCAAGCTGCAGTAACTTTTGTCTGGTTTCCAAAGAACCGTGTGGTCTTGCATTGTCCTGATGGAAAACAACACCTTTCCTGTTGACCAATTCTGGATGTTTTTCTTCAATTCCTGCTTTTAACTCATCCAGTTGTGAGCAGTATTTCTCAGAATTAATTATCTGGTTACTTAGAAGAAGCTTATAGTACAGAATTCCTCTCCAATCTCACCTGGCACAAAGCAAAACTTTCACAGGATGAAGACCCGCTTTTGGGGGGCTAAGGGTGTCACATGTCGCTTAGTCTAGGATCGGTTTCTCTGAACATTAGGCAAAACAATCTATTTCATATCTCCTGTCCATTTTATTTAAAAAAGGCACGTTTTCATTCCGTTTATAAAGCAAATCACAAGTGGAAATGCGACTCAAAAAGTTCTTCTCACTCAAGTTACGTGGCACTCAAACACCGTGGCGATTTGAGAACCCAAGCTTTACCAGGTACTCATTAACGGCATTTTGGTAGGCTGAGGCTTTCTGCCAATTCTCTGTTGTGCAATGTGGGTTATTCTCAACTGATGAGTTGACTTGGTCATCCTCTGTAGAGGCTGGTGTGCCTGATCGCGCATTATCAATAAGGCTACAGTCTCCAGGTCAAAACCTCGCGAACCTCTTCCGTACAGTTCTTTCGGATCAAGAATCATCACCGTAAACTGCGCATATTTCTTCGGTTGTTTATGAGGCATTTTTTCCCTTATGGAGATTGAAAACCGTCAACTGCCGAAAATGAACATTTTTATCTTCTGTTTTAAAGGGTTATGGAATTAATACAGGTTATAGGGTCTCATACCTTTTTCCCTGGAAAGATGGCTTGAAATGAGCTGGAAATGGAGGTACAATCAAATTTAATTTTCCGGACTCCATCATACCTTAAAATAAATCGAAAAAAATACTGAAAATTGGCTCGAACTTTCTGGACTACCCAATAATTTCAGCAGATAAATAATACATATGTATACTTTGCCTCAAACTTGACGACAATATAGACGGCAAGGAAGCTGGTCTCTAATTCAAGTACAATGCCGTATATAACTGCTTGTTTTCCAAATTTCATATAGAATTAACATGAACAATTTATAATTAGTGGACATTATTCTTTTAAAGTTGTTAATCGCTTTTTATGCACTCAAAGTAATTTTTTTTTCATAAGCTTTAGGGAGATTTTGTGACAAACATTTTATCTCTCGAACGTTTTTACCATCTAAATTCGGTGGACAAATGACTTCTGAAGCAAAATTTTTCTTAATAAAGTAGAAAAAACTTGTCAGTGGTAAGTATCATGCGAATTCAACATAAAAATAAATATATGTAGAAAGGCACGAAGCTTTTCTGTGGCAAAGTTGCATCTGCAGAAGACTATTCCTTCAAAATTTACTTCTCCTCACCAATCATATTTTACATTTTAAACACCATTTTCAACAATATACTGCTGACTAATTTGAATGATAACATAATGCACTCATTTGTAAGCATTGACAAGCAAGAGCGGATATTTTGATGCAAATAAGTAAATTTAATGAACAAACAAACAGATTGGTTTTCAGTGCTCATGGCGAAACACAGTACGTATGTTTTTCTGCCATTGTTGACTTTAAGATTAACGGATGCGTTGATCAAGCCACGGAACTCCAAACTAAGCCACAGCGTACGTCAGTTATCACGAACGGGGATATGTTCTCGATAATCACTCTGTTAGAAATCATAGCACGTAGCTCGAGTAGAAAAATACAAACCGAAAGGCTGACATGGAATCAATAATATGTATTAAATGTATACTTGAATGATTACTGGTAAAATTGGCTTCAGTGTTAAAACATACATAATTTCATACATCTATCTCCAAAGGTTTTATCAATATCATAGTTTTATCTAAATCTCAGCCATTCTCATAACATCTGACTGCTGCCCTCACTCTACGCTAGTCAGAAACTTACTCCTGTTCTCACATCCGCAAATCTCTTTTGGAATTCGAAGTATTCGGTGGCTTGTTCATGTACTCACATGCGCAAATCTCGTTTGGAATTCGACGTATTCGGTGGCTTATTCATGTACTCACATTCGCAAATCTCGTTTGGAATCGAGGTATTCGGTGACTTGTTCAAGTACTCACGTTCGCAAATCTGGTTTCGAAGTCGATGAGGTCATCGATGTGTGTCTCGTTGGGTTTGGTGTCTCCAGGCAGCAACGCTACGAGGGTCTCAGAGAGCAGAGCTCGGTACGTTTTCATGTAGCTGCGATATTCTTCGTTGCTCGAGTTGAGGAAGTAGCTGCGTGACAACGCTGGGGATCCTTTGTAAAACTGTGCCATTCAGGGGGAAAATAGACACCGTGTTACGAGGCAAACGAACTCGTTCCGCTAGATTACAGTTTCTTCGCGAAACCTATGATATTTACCACGATGAAAACTATTTCGGAAAGAAATGGTTTTTAGAAATGAACAGTGTAAATGTTTGGTAGACTGATGGAATTTAAAATTAAGTGCTCTTAGTCACGCAGTTATAGTGCATTGACACTGACGACGGAAGTTTTGGGTTGTTGGATGTATTATCTGGCAATAACAGTAAAGAAAAGGAAGAAACTAGGATATTGACGGCTTATGATGACGCTCGATGATTTTTAAATCTGAATATGCTTTTCATATAACACATCATATTTGTTATCTGACCGCGATAAAGTAATGATGCCTCTGAAATAAATCAACTACGGGTGACAGAAGTCAGAATGAACCAAAAGTAAGCATTTTTCTCGGAAAATCCCAGTGCCGCCCATCCATTGCCTAGCTCCCAAGAGTTCACAGACGCAGGACTTTCAAAAGCAAGATTCAAACAGGGGTTCCAGAGAGCTCGTGTTTATAAAATCGAGTCGTGAATCCGAAAAGAAGTTGTAAAGAATAAAATTAATAGCCTTATATTATTTTTAGCCCAAATTTTTTTATCACAGAGAGAATATCCAAGCATCAGAAGACGTTTATTTTCCAAGCTTGTATTATAATTTATGCTGCTCAAGGAAAATTCAGGAATAAATATAATTAAGAAGTTAGAGTCACACAAGACGAAATTTTTATTTTCGGAACAACTCCAGCTGTATTGGTTCAGTTGATTAAGGAGATCGTAAATAATTTCACCAAGTCTGATCTTGACACAAATGCTTTCGAGCAGCTCATCGGATTTGTGGCGAAAGGAAAGATTCTCCTGCGACGTTCGATGTCGTTTTTGAAGAAAAAATTTCAAAGCGATTGAATTTATCTCCGCAATGATTCTTGAAACGTTGCAGCGGGTCTGGGAAGCCTGTAGTGTGTGCAATGGAGCGGTATAAGTACCACACAAGAGCGAGCTTTGTAGCGTTGCAGATGTGGACAGCTCTAGCGAAGATGTGGACAGCTCTAGCGCAGCTGTGAACAGCTCTAGAGCAGATTTAGACAGCTCTAGAGCAGATGTGGACAGCTCTAGCGAAGATGAGGACAGCTCTAGCGCAGCTGAGGAAAGCTCTAGAGCAGATTTAGACAGCTCTAGAGCAGATTTGGATAGCTCTAGAGCAAATGTGGACAGCTCTGTAGCAGATATGGACAGCTCTAGAGCATATGTGGACACCTCTAGCGCAGATGTGGATAGTTCTAGCGCAGATGTGGACAGCTCTAGAGCAGACTTAGCAATTCTATAGTTTACAGAGGGCTGCCGTTCTGGAGGACAAAGGGGACGGGCCTAAAATTTTTCAAAATGAGATCGAGCAACTGTGCGAGGTATCAGAGTGCTCCTCTGTTTCTCGTCCGTCAAGTGTAATATTTTTTTCGTGAGATTGCAAGTAATACAGTGTTTATTTTGTTCTGTAATTATAAAGATATTTTGCGTCGACTTATGAATTGCAAACAGAACCTGATAGGCAAGATTAGGCTAAACTTTTCGAATTTAGAAGATAAAATTTGTTAACCATCAACGTTGTAAAATTGTTCCGAAAATTTATCCCCACATTTCAAAATTGTTTTCAGAAGACGTTGTTTTAAAGACCTTCTATCTTGCAGCCTTCACTTATTTGTCCATTCATTTAGAGTTGGATTAATTAGCTTACATGATTCTACAGAGACATCGCAGTGAATAGCAATTCAAATGTGCTGCCAATTTCGTAAGACAGTAATGTGCCAATTTCAAAGTATCCACAGCAATTTATACAAATAAAATCAAAATTGACAGCATTGAGATTTAGACGAATCAACGTACCAGAATACATATGTCCTTATCATTAACTTCTGCATTTGAAAGACTCACCTGTAAAGAATAGACGGAAGAATTTCTTTCGTCAGGAGTGATGTAGGAGTCGAAAAATGTGTTCACTTGGTAGACGGTGAGGTGGCCGAGCAGGCCTTCGAGGTCGTAGGTGTCCTCCGACCATCTGTCGTCCAGGATCGGCCATAAGCCTAATTTTTCC
This sequence comes from Orchestia grillus, assembly GCA_014899125.1. Classification (NCBI taxonomy): domain Eukaryota; kingdom Metazoa; phylum Arthropoda; class Malacostraca; order Amphipoda; family Talitridae; genus Orchestia; species Orchestia grillus. Next base: position 32,531 of record VOMN01010188.1, read on the forward strand.
TCGGTCAGGATCTCAAAAATGGGCGAGTCGGCCATATCTTGCTGATGGACTGTAAAGCCTGCCACACACACGTAGAAACAACAGCTTCAGCAAACGAAACATGAACATATCTGTGGTGCACAGTGTTTTGAATGGAAGTTATGAAATGGTTTTGGTACTCACCTGAAAATATTTTTTTTTCTTAATTCCATTATTACGAATAATGAAATTTTGAATATCATAAGCATTGCTGTATGTATCGGGGATACAGGTGGCTTAGGAAGGGATTATGCTTAACACATTAACTTTCACATAAGCACATTAGCTCATCTATGCTCTTCTGTGGCCGGCGTTATAAATTTTACTAAGTTTCTCATTCTCAGAGCAACCATAAGGTTGTCTGCTACACTGTTTTTGGTATTTTCAGATTAGGAATTTACTCTCGTAAAAAAGTTTTAATATTTTCAAAATTATAACCATGAGTATCATTAAAAACAAAAAATAAAAATATTAAAAACATACCAGGAAACAGTGAATGAGTACGTGTTATTGTACGAATGAGTACGAAATCTGCAGGAGCCAAGTCTGGAGAGTACTGCTCATGAGGAAATGAGATCATTTTAAACGTGGGGATAAACTCCCGTGTAAGGGGAGAACGGTGACGTGGTGCAATTCCCGCAGGGATCGTCTAGTTTACGTACACCACACATCTGGACGGTTTCATCGGATGTGTTCTCTCAGCCGTATTAAGCTCTTACGGTAGAACTTATTGACCGTCAAAGGGCTGTTTGATAAATTCGTACTACAACCTGGCATAAACGTGGAAAACGACAATGAGCATGAATTTGGTTGAACCTGCCTGACATTTTTTGCTCGTAATGAGGGCTTTTCCACTGAGAAGCCTGTTGCTTCGTTTCAGGGTGAAACCCGAGCAGCCAGGTATCGGTAGCAGTGATGATTTTCTCCACGAAGGACGAGTTATCCACGGTACGGTGATAAAGTTCTCGGTAGACTTTGACGCGATGTTCTTTGCGCTGCTTGGTTTTCAGTCTGGGGACGAATTTGACTGTCACGCTGTGCATGTCTAAATCACGCGAGGATGACCAGGATGGTTCCACATGGCGCATTAGCTGCAGAAGCAATATTGTGGATTGCTCACCGATGACGCATAAGTTGCTGGCTGAAGAATTTAGAGGTATTCCGGTGTTGAACTCTTTAAAAGTCTTACTGATCTCTTATGGTCGTCCAGTGATGTTCTTCCTCCTTGAAACGCGCATGCCACTCAAAACACCTCCCACGACTCGAGGCAGCATTGCCGTAAACTTGCTGTATCATGTGCAACGTCTCCATGGCAGATTTGCTGAGTTTCAAGCAAAATTTCACGTTCGCTCTTCGTTCAAGCTTGCCATTCATTTAAGAATCGCAAAACATAATAGTACGGACTGCACACCTACCGACACACGCAGCAGGATATCTTTTGTCACTCTGACTCATGAAGGTCAGTGTTCCCTCTGACAGGCTTTGTGTTGCTAGCTGTTGGCGTGTTACAGAACTTGTCTCGAAGCTTTTTGATACCATTTCATATCTAAAAACCTAGTGATGACTTCTATCGACTAGTAAACTTTATGTTCCACCGCTGGTGAAAATAGCAATGTATTTCATATATTCAATGAGAAGCAGTGTATTTCTTACCCGAGGTCGAGTCTTAACGTTAGTAGTGGGTACATATGAGTGAATTAGAAGTGACCCACTCCACTTCCTCAAACAGTAGCCCTGAATTGCAGTAGCTTGGCCACATAAAAACAAGCTTCGCGAAACTTCGAACAGAAGCGACTTTAATTGCCATCACTTTAGCCCCATGTGCCCCAATATATTTTTCTGAGCATTTTATCTCAAACTTAAAGCCATAGCTTAATTTGATACTTCAGGGAGTTTGTAGAAGAGATCTCTCTGTAATGGAATGATCAGAGGTGGCTCAGATCTCCAAAAAATAATCCTGCAAGAGCACTCGCTGGATTCCATTTCATTGAGAGCGCCAGAGGTTTAGCTAAAAGTTGCGATACATTGAGCAGGTCGGCATACCAGCGCTCTGAGTGGACTGCGCTGATAGCGCTCGAGCTTCAGGACGGATCACGTGACTTGCTTCCCACGCGTGGAGTGGCTCTCCATGTCGAGTGATGGAAAATTGCGCTCAGGGGATGTAGCAAAAATTAATCAGAAGTGCTCCAGCGCTGATATTTTCCGCGTGTGATGCCGCAGCTGCAGCTTTGGTAGGGATTTATGAGCGAGAGACATGCGTAACAGGATGTAGGTGAGGTGCATTTACACGTCAGAACAATTACGTGTCGCATGAGATGTTTCTGGGTATAAACTTTATGTTGCGATGCATAAAATAGGCGGTCACGTTCAACATATAAGCTGGTATGCAATTTGTGAACTGTCAACCATTATATAGGATTAAAAATGTTCCATTATCGTTTATGAAAAAGAAGTTGGTGGCCATAATTTGAGAGGCCTTTTTTTGGATCTAATACCTATTTCAACAAGACTCGGGAATGGGAGAACTTTGTTTCAGAATATAGGAAAGCGAACGTAATTCTCCTTTTGAACTTGCTCAAAAAATATCTGTGTTCAATATGACAATTTAAATTATTTCAAAGCTGAAATAAGCTTGTACCGTCAAAAGAACATGTACAATCAATACAAATAATCAGTCAACCTAAGTTTTCTTCACCATTTTCAAGTATTTACATTGTGTAAATTTAAAGATCTAACATTCACGGCTCAAGGTTTGTAAAATGGAGGGAAGCTTAATGTTCTCAAGCAGCCCTCAGCAATACTGTTAGCTACTCTGTGCATGGTGATATACCCTGCACATGGTGATATACCCTGCACATGGGGATATACCCTGCACATGGTGATATACCCTGCTCATGGTGATATACCCTGCACATGGTGATATACCCTGCACATGGTGATATACCCTGCACATGGTGATATACCCTGCACATGGTGATATACCCTGCACATGGGGATATACCCTGCGCGTGGTTATATACCCTGCACATGGTGATATACCCTGCACATAGTAATATACTCTGCACATTGTAATATCACTGTACATGGTGATACACCCAGTGCACGTGCGTGTTGTGCCAGGGGAGCCCAGACATCATCACGCCCCCCTGTTTTCCAGCGGCAGAACTCACTTGTGTTCATGCAGGAGTGGTAGAGCCTCTTCGCCTTCCCCATTGCTTCTGTCTCGTTATCTTCTTTGTCGGCCGTCAGCATCTCTGAGGATTGAAAATTGATGTTGAGTCATGAAGGCTTGGTACATCTGCTTCGTTAAGCTTGAAATTTTCTTCTCGAGAACATCAGGAAATGCTGTACAAATATGGTGATGTGTCATTGTCTAAGCGTGCGCTTGCCTTACTGGCAGAATTGCCCCATTGCATTATTTGTCATAGTTCACTCGCTAACTAGGAATTCTAGCATCAGAATATATTACTTGTAATGCTTGATATGTAATATACGTAATAAATATTAAAGGTAATTGGAGCTAAGAATGATTTCCACAAAAATAAAATTTCACTTGTGCAGAAAAACAAAATTACGTGAAATTTATGTAGCAGTTCTGAGCTAAAAATGCCGTAGCGAGGAACAGTTACATTGCACTACGTTACACTTATTAAATTCTGAAGTGAACCTATGAAGCTCAGCGAGGGGCTTTATGTTCAGGTGCTCGTTGAGTACCTTTGAATATGTGTAGTAAACATGTATCTATGTAGATCTAAACTCTAGAATAAACCTCTAGGAAGACTTGATGTTAGTGAAATATCGATAATGAACAAAATAACATGAAAACATTTATTACTGAATGCCCTGGAAGTAGAGAGAGCTTATCGTTAAAAAAGCGCCATGTATTAAAAATATGAACATTTTTAGATGTTATTTTCTTATTGTTTGTTAAGGAAAAAGCCTGTTTTTCGTGAGAGTCTGCTTGATGAGTACAAATACATCTGTCTGCTTTCAAGAAGACCTTTAAGAAGTCTCCGCCATTCACTGCTGGTGACGTTGCCGTTGGGAAGGCGAAATTTTGCTCAGAGGAAACATATTTGATTTTAGCAACACATGCAGGCTCAATATCTCTTATACGACATCCTGCGCACAAACTTGAATGCATAAACTCTCAATAGATAACTGGTAAAATTATCGACGAGGTAGTCAACTATTGACGTCAATTGGAACAGGAAGCCAAAACTACTCACTCCTGATGATGACGAGGACGTCTTCCTGCATCTGCTGCATGGCTGAGCGGTAGTGGGAGTCCTCAGGCACGATGTGGTCGGCCACGAACTGGCCGCAGGTGTACTGCGCCGGCACGACAAGGCAGGTGTGTTAGGGGGAATACTTTTTGTGCTGTCGTGCATGTTTTAAAACGAACTGGCCGCACGTGTGCTGTGCCGGCACGACAAGGCAGGTGTGTTAGGGTGAATACTTTTTGTGCTGTCGTGCATGTTTTAAAACGAATTGGTTGCACGTGTGCTGTGCTGGCACGAGAGGACAGGTGTGTTAGGGTGAATACTTTTTGTGCTATCGTGCATGTTTTCACACGAATTGGCAGCACGTGTGCTGTGCCGGAATTCATCATTCAGCTTCCGAAAGAGAGCTACAAAAGTTCTATAACGTTCCCCAAGACACAGTTGCATCGCGGTACGATCTTCTCTGTCTGATGGCTCAAATTTCTCGTGAAATTTGAATAGTGATGCCCACTCCGATCAATTTGGAAATTTAGTGAACTACATAATTCATAACGAGTAAACTTTCGCTACTAGGCGGTTCTGGATCTACCTGCAGAGGTTACGATTCACTTACGATTTATGGTTGAACAGTCATAATCTGCATCAAAATACTTTAATCTCGAATCCTATAAATGAACATTTCAAGCACTCATTTTCAGCGATGTTGTAGAACCATGTTTCAGTGTAAGTGCAATAATGGGTATTTTATTAACTTTATTTCATTTCCATCATTTGAATGAATTATCTATGCCTGAACACTACAGAAAAATAAAATAATTTGTGTTCTTCCGTAAATATTGAAGAAAGGGAAAGCAAAGTCGATTTGAAGAAACTGCAAAATAGCATCGGTAGCGGAAATTTATTAAAAAATTAAATACCAGTACACGCATGAGCTGTCTTTCACCAGTTATTTTACTCTACAAAATATTACTGCAGAACTTTTCGGAGATACACAGAGTAGAACTCTACCCTTGGTTCATGCACATTCAGATCCTCCTTTTGAACAAGATGCAATGCGTTTAAAGCCACAGCAGTAAGAGTTAGCACCTCATAACACTGAAAGATGGAAACAGATGAAGAGAATGAACCCTCACCTGATAGAAGTCATCGCAGGGGTCGACACTCCTGTCCATGTTGTCGAGCAGACGGGAGGCAGCCCTGAGGCACGCCTGCGTGTAGCACACCTCCCCTGCTCCTGAAGGAGTCGCTGAAGGTGTCTGTGTGTGTCTGTCGCTGCCGGCTGGGCTCGGCACCGGACGCCCGCGCCCTCCGTTCAGGAATGCTCCTGTGAAGCGCAAGGGTTTGTGTTCGGGGGAATATCTTAAGGCGAGATATTGCAGGAGCATAAGTTTGGTCTTCGCTGAAATTCGATTCTAATTAACCGAAACTTGGCAAGTCGATAACATTGACGAAAGTTATGGGGGTCTTGCGGTCAACAAACTCGATTAATAGTTTTTAATGTTTCTCCTACTCTTTAAATTGATATTTAATTCATTTGTTTTTTTAATCAGGACTGGGAATTTTCACGGAAGTGAAAAATGATGCTTCAGTTTGAGCAATAACAATTGTTTAGTTTTCATTTTTTGTGATCTTATGAGAGAGAAGGAAGACATGTTTATGATGATGATTAGAGTTGCAGCACGCAACTCATTAATTCAAGGAGATTCCTAGACTTTGAGCCAAATTTACCTGCACTCGTTCGGCACGAAAAAATTTAATTTAATTTTCTGGGAATGAAAAAATCCTCGGAAGCTTCATAGATAACCAATGTTGCAGAATTGTTAAAAACAAAGCCTTAATTTCAAATAATGGGCAATCGTTGAGTTACAATTGCCAAGCCGTGGTAGAAATACCTATAAAATTGAAGTTCCTGAATGATGGGAAATGGTGAAATTACGCGAGGGAGAGAAAGCGACATCCACACAGCTCTGACAGCAGCGTCCAATCAGGACCTAACCTAACCGTACAAAGGGCGTGAAAGCGTAATTTCAGGTACCAGAATTTGTACCGTAAATACACCAGGCAAAAAACAATTATGATGATAATTTACAAGCCATCGTTAACGTAAGTTTTGCAGCATGTTGTACACGCCTTTGGTTGTCAAACATCAGTAGATAGAGGTTGGATTTTGAACGACGATTTTCCTTCATCTTTAGGGTCAACTCACACGGACGGCATGTTAGCAACTATTTTACAGTTTCTCTGTCGCTCGTATTGGCGATTCGTGTCGCCGAAGTCGACAGCAAGTTGCAGTTGGCTGCACGCCCGNCCTCGCTGTCGCTCTGCTGCCGTCCGTGTGAGTTGACCCTTAACCAAAAGAAATGATTTTTTTGCCGGGAATTCATCTATCGACTAACGCAAAATGTTTTTGAAATATTTTCATCATGCGCAATGAATTCACACTTGTCAGCCAAGCTGAGAGATTTGTTTTAATTCCAAATAATTTCAAGCCTTAGGGAAATTTATTTATATTCCTTTACTACATAGACAACCCGTGACCCGTTGGGTCAAATAAAATTCATCAAAATCAACCGTATCCAGAAATATATCCTATGCAGTTAAGTCAGTATCCACAATACAGGATTAAACAAAGAGTATAACTTTCGAATATCTCAGAGCCGACAGACAAATCCTTCATTCCCGTGTCCACTTTACTAACTCGCCCGACTTAAATTCCTTTCTTTTACATGACATAAGTCGTGAGATGGTCGTGTGTACCACACATGGCGCACGTCGCGCTCCAAGTGTCAAGTGTTTACTGCATGATGGCGACCAAAGCCCTGAATTTATTCCAGAGAGTTCTTCTTTACTCGCAGTAAGCGAGCAAAATGCGTCCCGCTCGTTCTTATAAAAACTTCTTAGTTTATCGCACCCGTTTGGGTCTGATTTGAAGGGATTTTTTAATACATTTCCGTGAAACATTGGTCCTGAAATAAATTTCTAATGCGAAAGTTTTAATTTAGCTAGCAGGTGTTATACGGCACATATCAGATGGACCGTCATAGCTGGACACGTGAAGAAAATTCAGAGTATTGTGAAACAATGTTGACACACTTTGATAGATCAAATTTTATTCATTAAACTTCGTATGATGAAATATCGCATTAATTATCATAAATTTCATTAAGAAATATCATGGAGTCTCCGAAGTTCTGTCAGTATTCATAATAAAGAAAATAAGGCACCAAATCTTACATTTTTTGGAAATTTAATCATCAAAGTAGTTTTCGTAAATATCTAACCTCATTCCATCTATTTATAAGCATTTTAATCCCTGTTTTAAAACTCATTCTGTGTCAAAAATAAGAACTCTGATACGTCAGTATCGATCTCCTCTTGTTCCCGTCTCACCTCGCAAAAATCACCTACCGAAAGATTTGTTGAAACCTTTGTTGGAAAAAATCCCTCATCCGCCTTATTCTCCCTGCTTTGCTCCTGCAACCTACTATTTGTTCCGTTTTTTACAGAATTCTGTTCAAGTCCCTGGCTGTCAGAAAGCAAACACGCACAGGCACCCGAGCAAATATGAAACAAGAGGACAGGACGAGTCAAAAAACAAGTAGAATTACTCCCACATGCGTTCTGTGACCACCATCATTGCTGTTACTAATAAACTATTCATTTAAGGTAAGACTTCATATGCGACACTGTGCATCTGCGGTATTTTACGGTCACAGCCTTAGTGTTGATTTTAAAGGTCTTACTTGCATGCGGTCTGAGCACGATGACGGTGATGAGGGCAGCGACCACAGCCAGCAACGCGACCACCAGCGTGCACCACGCCCCCCTCTCTGCTGCAGTGATCCCGTAGCTCCTGCTGCGTCTGTGGCACGAGAGACAGGGTGAAATTAGTGCAGCTAAAATGCGGCATGCACGGAGTTCGCCATTACAGGCACCATGCACTCACCGTGGCTGGTACCATGCACTCGCCATGGCTGGCTTTAATTAAAGTGTAGGGGCAACGCACTCTGCCTCAAGTGAGGAGATAGAAGGTTCAACTCCAGGCTCTGCGACAGGAGGATTTTCATGCAGTCACGAAGTGGTTCCATTGGAAATGGATGGCAGAGCCCACTTTTCCCGTTCTCCGCAGCACTTACGTGCCTGTCACAAACTATAAGGCCCTTGAAAAACAGTATGATATATTGTTTGCCAACTCTCTTAAAATGAATTTTCTTTCCCTTTCTTTTCCTGACTGACCGGTGTCGGGTGGACTGCAGTCAAAGTGATTTCCTTGTTGACACTTTCTGCTGCAGACACTAATTATGCCTGGTCCACAAGTGCTCGTGGGTTGGGTGGGTTGGCTGGGTTGGGTGAGTTGGGTGACAATCTGTGCTTAATTTACGTAGTAAGGCCACTACACGGCGGTGACGATCGTGAACATTTTTGAAAGAAAGATCTCGGATATTTAAGCCGAATTCTATCAATGTGTCCTCTTGGTACAAATAAACTTATTAAAACAGTACGGGAACGTGTAGAAAATGAACGTTGTTGATTGTTTCTCTTATATTATTGCACGATAACGTAATATTTGATGTAACCCTAATTCTGTAGAATACATATACTCGTACAAAATGAAGAAATTACAATTTGATACTGTTCGAAATAAATCTCAGGTTTACAATTTCTATCACGTTTCACTTAAGACCAATTGTGCCAGAAGATCACTTGAAAAAAAGACACATCACCACCACAATTCCCCGATGCGTACGAGTGTAAATCGTCCTCACGACGTTCAACTCCAGAGTCGAAATATCATAGCCTGTTGATTGTGTCCCGTGTACGATGCTCGACTCATTAACCTCACTTTAACCTCAATAACCTCACTTTACCCCTGACGCTCATGAGTCAGTGTTTATCTTCAGTCCAGTCCCCTGCAGAAGCTTATTAACTCGATGGAGGGATGAGGAGGTCATTTGCGATTGATGCCTCAATTCTGAACCCGTTTTCTTGCTAATTTGCCCCACTTTTGAGGATCTCTGATTGGTTCTGCACTGATTGTGCTCCTCGGCTTCCCAAAGCCAAGCTGTCTCTTGCAGTTCATTATTGGTTTGCTATTGATGTCGTTCGCGTAGACTTAGTCGAGACAGTTCTCTAATGACTCTCTCGTGGCACGGAAATGCGCAAACACACGCATCAAATATAATAATCATCTCGTACAGAATTATTTTTTCGGGTGCAAAAAATAATTTTTTTCATCGAATGTATCATTGGAAGATATTACTTGAGTTACAATATTTCTGGGCATTTACTACAATTTAGTTATTTGATCAATCTTTGTTAGTTGCTGAATGATTAATAACACGACTAGACAGAAAATATAGGCTGGTGAACGTTTTACGAGACCTAAATTTTCGGTCTCTTTAACAACTTTCTGGCTTGATAATTAATTTACAGCACCACAAGAATAATATCACATTATTGGCATGAAAAATATTCCGTTTCACTTAAGTTGAAAATCCATTGTCCTTGCGAGCGTATGTTTGTGCTCGCATCAGGCATAATAAGCTCTATATTTCAGCCGGGCAACGGATGGAAGAGGAAGTGTCTGAAGCTCTGGAAAGTGAAATGCTGAAACACAGGTACAAATATTTACCAGCAAGTGTTAGAAAATATCAATTCTGGAGAAGTGATCTGCTCACGGAGATGCCAGTGGAGCCATGCAGGAGCACCGAGATTACAAGAAGACAACACGCGCGTAAAGTCAAGCGAGTTAGGGAGACAATGTAACAACAGAACGCGAGGATGTCTGGAAGGGATTTATGTATAACGAGACTTGGACATTGATTAAAGTTGTTAGTGAACTTGTCTGCTGAAGAACAGGTGCATAGTCGTCACTGTGATGAAGTGTAGACGACGGGAATATGATGGGGCACTAGCAAGACTGGGTGCTCTCTGCACAGTGCAAAAGGGGCAGTCCGAATATGCTATAGAATTTTTTGTTGGAATATATGTTGCGTGGATGTTGATGTATATACGTTATGTGATAATTGTTGGATTGGTAGTTGATTTTGGAGGTATTTTCATTGATGCACTCCAACGACTAAGAGGGACTATTATAGAGATACCATCCATTTCTGCAAATAAAATTCCCAACCATCAGCGTTGAGGAGCGGCGTAACTTGTCAGGCAAATGAGAAGAAGCACTTGCGATGCAACGTAATTCGGAGCATGAAAAGTAGAGTGNCACCCACGCTTATTCCTCTCTCCTATACCCACGTCTCAAACCTGAAGGAATAAGAAAACAGAGTAAGAATATTTCTGATGATATATTTCAACAACATCTCACTCTTTGAACTTGAAGACATTCAAATTAAATTGCGGAGGATTTTACTATTAACTGTAAACGGTCAAAACCAATCCCCAAAAATTTAAAATACTCGGATCACATTGTATGAATTATTTATGAAAACACCATGCTCCAAATAATCATCTAGGCCTTTTTCTCACAACCCTCACCCCAAGCCCTTACACTACTGAGGACGTCAGCTTACAACACAGAGTTTATTTGTTTCGATATTTATCTAACACAAGCAGCATATTTCCGTTCTCGCCGCAAAATATCTGGCATGTGCCACTCGAATCAATGATTTCCGAAGAAACACTTGGAATCAATGCCAAGTTGCCGGGCTCCTCATCCGTCTTCTGTCACCG
>VOMN01010192.1:0-19297 GCA_014899125.1 Orchestia grillus
AGGCCATCACGTTCACCACTGCACCATGGAGCCCACAGCACTCCGGTTATACAAGCCTAAAATGAAATGTGGAAATCAAGTTGAAAGTTTTAATTGTGATTTTTAATTTGTTGATCGATAGTTTAGCCCTCGTAAATGTAAAAGTAATTTCATCTAATTTGACTAGGAATTAGTTTTTTGCTGAGTAAATAACAGCGGAATGTAATTTGAAGGCTTGTGCACAGCTATCGTGACGTAATTTTTCCTAGTTGCCTTTTGTCTAACGAGATAAATGCCGGTACTTTACATATGTAAAAAAAATTATATTAATATTCGATTATCCGTAGGATCTCGTACAAGATGTTATCATAACATTTCACCCTGTAACGAATATATATATATATATATGTAATTGCTTAGGATTTCTCTCACAGAAAAGCTCTCATCTTCTACCTCATTACCTTGAGAAAATGTTTTGTGATAAAAGTATTTTCTGATACAGGCGATGATAAGCCAGAGATTTGTGTTAGTACTTATCAACTAGACGTCATGTTTTTCTCATGCGTACTAGTGTTTTCTAGAGAAACGAACGCTTGTAGGCAAGAGCATGTGCATCAGCGATTCGAACAATATGACCGGTGAGAGAACCAATCAGAGCTCGCCAACAGTATGACAACGTCAGTATTGTAGTAAGACACGTTGTAGTTCCGCATTACGTGTCTTGCTGTGAGGATCGCATACTCATAACGCCTGTGTATTCCGCATAGTTAGGTTCTTAGGTTGACATCTACTCTTGCTTGCTAGGTAAGCTTCCGAGCATATGCGTTTGACTTTGAGTTTATATGCTAATCAAGTAGTTTTTGATGTAGAAACTGCAGGTTTTGCACAAGTGAAGTTGCAATTTACACTGCTGAAGGGTTGAATAATTTCACTTCACGAGGCTTAAGTAAGCAGCACACTTACGCTAAGTATGGGATGGCGTAGGTGAAAAATATTGTTCTTACATTCTTGTTTAAATGATTCGTTTTACTTGAAGTAACAATAGTTTTTAACATAAATAGTGCCAGAAACGTGTACTGAAACAGCATCACACTGCCGACCAGAACCTTTATTAATTCCAATACGTTTTACCGTCGGGTTTTCAATGTCTTACAACTACTGGCGTGGGGAGGAATGTGTTGCAAGCTTTCATTCCCAAGAAAAGTACTCCCTGGGTACGTCAAATGCCTCGTCTGAGTCGGGATTTGAACCCTTGTCCTTTCGGCGGCGAGGCCATCACGCTATTTAGTACGCCATGGAGCCCTGATGCAAAAGCTTTGGAAAAGTCGGCAAATTCGAATTTTGTTAGTGAAAACATGTATAGATCTCAAGTATTTCTGAAGTTATTTATAGTTTATATTAAGACAAAATATTGTAGTAGCAATCTTGCTGAACATGTTCTGAAGGTTAATGTCTATTCAAGTGCCTATCAACATATAGTGTGCCTCTGAATCAGTGTGTGATAATTTGATGTATCTGAAACTTAGTTAAGTTTTTTAAAAGCAATGTCCAGATTTAATTTTTGGATGGTAAATTAGGAAACACGATTCTTTTGTATTAAGATCTATTTAGTGTAATAAGACGCATGAATTATTTAACAATACCAGACTTGTGTTCTTGTATAAGAGAATACTAACAAAATTTCTAAGATTTACTTTAACACTTAGCTAAATGAAAAGAAATGTGAGGTCACTGTAGATGAGAAGATGAAATGCTGTAAATTTTGTCAAACTTTGTGTTTAACATCTCTACAGACTGGTGTGTTCTGCTGTCTCTAATCTTTATTCTGTTCATCACTTTGAATTGCCTAGTGTTCGTTTAATTGCCTAACGTATGTAGAATTAATCAGAATTTACTTCATTGTGTGCCTGAAGTCATAACCATGCAATTTTTTTTTCCAGAGCCATGAACATTGGATTGTTGCCTGTGTGGTGTGTGGTGTTGGTGGGCTGCCTGCTGGGCCACTGCACAGCTGCAGCAGAGGACTGTGAAGGTGAGGGTCGATGGAGAGTCTCGTGTGTCACCTCCTAACATCCTTTTACTTACGCTCCCAAAGACAGTGATAAACACTGGGGAACTTGAACTGTGGTATTGAAAATTTAAATTCTCTTGGTCTAAATGCAAATGTGTTTCTAAGTTTACAACCATATCACTTTTGCCTGAAAGTATGTGCTGAGAATAACTTAAGCACTCTAATTTTTAGAGGAGTGTTCCAAGACTTCTATTTTTGCATAATAACAGTGTAAACTTAAGTCCTTGTTTATCTAATAGCCAAAGGTATGGTGTATTTATTGCTGTACATATGTGCTTTGGACTTTTCAAGAATTTTGCTTGAACAAATTTATGCATAACACAATTTTATGCACACCTGATGGCAATAATACCAAATAAAGAACACTGGCAACAGAAGGTAATGGCAATCAATAATTCTTAGGTTACAAAGAGCCTCTACATTTTTGTGTTGAAATAACTTATAATGCATAAAATGTAAAAATGAGGTTAAACCGGTTCATTTCTTAATTTCTATTTCTGGTACTTCATGGCTTACTCTCACCATTTACAGAATTGCATTTATTTCAGCAACTGGACAATATTTTTCCCTCTAATGTAATATCTGGTGCAAATGACCTTTTAAAGAGTAGTCTCTAACAAATTATCATGATTTATTTGAGAATAAACTTCTTGCACTAATGGGTAAGGTTGGCTGCTTTATTTCATGTTATTTGTTGAATGACATGCCTTCATTCACAGGGAATGTGTGACGCACCTTAGATATGTGTGAATTGTTGAGGTTTTAGTGCTAACTCTTCTTAAGCCCTTATTGTCCTAGGTACATAGTGTGGTACTCGATGTAATTATTTTTACATATACTATGCATATGTTTAGACAAAAATGCTGCCTACCGGAAGCAAATACTGTCGGAGATTTGTTTATTTTACACCCGGTGCAGCATTAGTGCTTCTTCAAAGAAAATATGCATGGTCCAAGAAATATTATTTGTAAAGGAAATAATTTGGATAGTACAGGGTAATCTGCTTAAAATTTCTTGGTTCAAGCGTTTCTTTTGTAATGTAGCCCAAAATAGCCTAATGAAATATGCCCACATAAGTAGGTGAAGGTGTTTTCACTGCATTTTTTTCATTGCCAAGTAAAATAGATGCATTGCATTAACCCATTAACTACCATGCTCCTCAAATTTGGATTAACCAGTTAATGATTTTACTACATCACACTCTGAAAGCTCAAGTTACATTGAAATGTGTAGCAAACAATTATTCAATTTCCTGCGAGAAAAATATCTTGGTTTAATTTGTATGTAAATTTAACAATCATATTCAGTAGACTTGGTGTTACTTCTGACAAATGCCACCATCACTGAGTGTGGTAACACTTGGTGGTTTCAATTGAATTGAATTTTTTTCAATGAAATCAAGCTCTACCTTTTTCATAAAAATGTTCCATATGTTACTTGATAGTACATATTTTTTTGGTGGAATAATTCATTTATTTTTTGGATCCATTTAAGGAGACAGTCTGGAGTTGAAGAAACCCTTTTGCTTTGGAACGGATCCTTTCGGATGTGACACACTTCCATGACTTGCTGAAAAACTGTTCTTTTTTCTGATGTTGTAGCTAAACTAGATAAGGTATTATTTTAAATGTAGAGGGTGTGAGGCTATTTGAAAATATTTTTTTAGTGTGTTAATTAAACAACATTTAAGCAAAAAATGTGCATTTTGATCAAATTTGTTTGAATATTTCTGAGGATACATTCTTATCAAATCAAGTGGGCTCCCTGGGCTAGTGGTAGCGTGATGGCCTCATAACCAAGAGGCTCAGGAAGGCATTCCCGCGTTATCAGGGAGTACTTCTCTTGGAAAAGGAAGTTTAAACCACACATTCCTCACATCCTTCCCCACTCCACTAGTTGTAAGGCATTGAAAACCCAACGGTAAAACGTGTTAGAAATAATAAAGGTTCTTTTATCAAATTATTCTATGAAACCACTTATGGCTTCAATGAATGCTTCTATGCAAGTCTGAAATTGTTGATGAGCTGAAATTAAGTGGTATTTATTCATTTTGAAGCCCTTTAATTTCAATTCTGGCCTTCAGTGAAGCTATGGTACCATGAGGATGTCGATTACTCTCCCTTCCAACAATGCTCCACGTATAATACTGCACAGGATTTGAATCTCCTATGTTTTTATATTTTGAAACAAATTTTGCAAAATTTCATGCTTTTTACCAAGTTTTCATGTATATAACTGAGTTTTCAAATGAAAGAAAATTTTTTCAACATTTTGAGTTTGTGTTGAAATTTCCCGTTGAATGAGCTAATTTCATTATTCTAGGCTAAAACTCTTTGTAATTGATATGCCTCACTCAAGACCAGCAGAATTAACTAAATGAGAAAGGTATAATTTTTATAGAGTTCCACCTGAATTACCTGTAAGAGATGCACATTATGTATCATATAATCAATTTAGAATGATACTCGCTAATTGCTGTGACTGCTGGATTATATAAGGGAGTGATAGTGGGGAGAGTCCGAAGCGGAATCGTGCACCGAGCTGCTCTGAGGCGAGCGTAAGCTCCCCCAAAATTCATGAGCCCATGTGCAGTACAGCAGTCAGAGCGTTTGGTTAGAATCATTCTAAATTGATATTAAAGTATAATAATGTATAGTTTGCAGGCTAATGATATTTACGCTTGTACAGTGCTCAACAAAAGTTTACTGCGTGTGAGCGGAGGTGGACTAAAGTTAAGTCTATGAAAGAATGGTGAATTTAGTCAGAACTTTTGCTCTGGGTGTATGACGTCACTACATCCCCTTGCTGCCAACTTCACCAACTAAGCACGAGCTCAGCGTCACTTCGGCCACCGTTATGCGAGGATTGTGCCGTTTTGTTCAGCCCGAAACCATTTCATGACTAATTTTTTACTTTGGGAGTTTTTGTAGCCTCATTTTAGGAAAGCGTGGCAGTTATCGTTTGAAATTATTGCCCCATTATCTTTTCAAATTTGTGGGTTAGCAGACTGAGGAAATAGACGACCTACTTAAAATATGTGATCATGTTGTTAGGTGTTAGTTGCTAGGTGGAGGGAGCCAGTGTGATGCCGTACCAACTCTGAAGAAGCGGTCTGGTAGACTGCTAGGTTTGTTGATAACGTTGTTCCGAGGGACTCGTGGAAGTGTCCTCATATTACTGCCCGTAAAATTAAGAAATATAAGTGGTGTACGACGCACTCGGCGTAAACCTTTGGCGAGCACAGTAACTTCATCAAAATGAAATTTTCTTTCTTCGCTCGTAGCGGTCAGTTTTAGAAGTACAGTTTTTATACTTGATAGGTATGTTTTAAAGGAGGTATCGAAGAACGTTATGCAGCACAGACCATTTTCAAACATTTGAACAAAACACCGTCGAACGGGTTCTTTAAAACCCGCAATATCTGAGACCCAAAATGGCCTAAATATTATTGAACCATAACCATGCCCAGATCACTTGCTACAACTGAATTAATAAGGTTAAACTATAAGACTGAGAGTGTACCATGTTCAGCTCGTAGGACATGTGCCAGTGCTTTCAGACCGGTGATCGTCATCGCGTTCATGTCACTTAATCGAGTAACGACAGTTTTCTTATTCGAGCTGAAGTCGAAGCCTTTCAATATTCATGTTAACTATTTGAATTTATAAAAACTACATTTTCGTACTTGATACTTGTAATACATTTTGGCATTAATTGCACTGATGAAGAATTTGGTACTTACGGGTTAATGTTCAAGGATTTGATCAGAGAACTTGTCAGATGCCAAAACTGGTGTCGTACATTTCATGTACAGGCAAATGTTTTCTCTCAATTTGTTCATTCATCAGGTAAATAGTGTCAAAGGTAAAACTAAATATTTTTTATTATTTTCTATTGACCCGCAATTCATCAGCTATTGTGTCCCATAACAATTTTGTAGTTCTCAACCATTGAATGCACTAACAATATTTCTCTTTCAGTTTGTGTTGGATTCCTTGGAAAATTCATCGACACCCTGACTGATGCCGAAAAGAAAGACACATCGTTAATTGAGCAGAAGTTCAAAGAGTCGTGCAGCACTGCCAAGAGTGAGTAGCGGAGTGTTTAGCGATAACCGTGACCTGGGTTACGATTGTAAAATGTAGCCAAACCATGGGTGTCTCGATTTCTCTCAATGGACCTGTCTAAATTGCAAGCAATGCCAAAAATGACTTCCACTACTTTGTGGGACTAAATAATCATGCGCACACGCATGATTAATTATAATTAATCATGCGTGTGCGTTGTGGTCCGTCATGTGTGGGGAATACGTGTGGATCGCCAGCTAATCTACATTGCCATGCTCTCATTGCTCGCCTAGTGCCGTACCCTGATTCTTGTGTTAATGCTTCATTGAAGAGTATGGCTCGTCGTTGATATGGAAGGAAGGACCGTTGTGTACTATATTAATGGTAGTGGTGTCTGGAAATAGAAGTTCTAAAGACCTTGCTTTTCGAGCTGGTAGTGCGCTGACGTGACTTCGAATTGAGGGCTGCAGGTAAACAGGCTTCGTCATTGTAAAGTTCTGCCGACCTTCTCATCAACTGTAGGGGTGTTAAGAGGCATGTCCTGATGAGCCCTTTGGGTGCTAGAGGGACATCAGTCTCGGTTGAATCTTTATTCTGTTTTCATAGACCATGCACGTTTCTCAGTTTGGAGAGCTATCGGGACTCTCGGAATTTGCATCAGGCAAGCGATTTCTCTCGCGCCGTTCTAACAGAACCCATCAATAATCAAATGAATTTTGAAACTTTGTCGTTCTTGAATTTATAGCTTACAACTTTAAAGTTCATGAGCAATTTTGAAAATTATCAATGTTCTACCAATTACCCGGCGAAAATAAAGTTTATAAACCTCGTTATTCAACCTAAAAGTAAAGCGATCAAGTGTGAATGTGCGAGAACATAGGATTGGGTGCAACTTGTCTGTCACTTGAGTTAGTTGAAAGTGACGTAAATTTTTTTGCTCTCGAGTGGTACGGTGTGTAGGATTTATTTGCTCTTTTTGGAGAAGATTGATCTCATCAAAAGTGTCGAACTACAATATATGCTCATAGTTAACTTAAAATATGCGAATAAGTTTGGCTCGGGTCTCCTGTAGGTTTTCATACTTGGCGTCAGGGATTTTATACTCCATGCTTGTCATTTTTCTCTCGGCACGCCGAGTTCTTGATGCTGAAATTTTCTTTGTTCTTCCCAAGAGTACACGAAACTGCTTGTTATTTAATATCAGGCTTGGCTTTTGACCAAGTCCAGTCGTCATCATAACTCGTTGTTTGATCATTCTTATCTGGTTAAGTTCGAACTTAATGAGGACCTTAACTTGGTGTGCGGTGCACTTATGTGTATCAGAAACTTGGGGTTGACTTTAATGGGAAACTTGTGATTTGTTCTAAAGCTTCAATCTTAGTCATTGACTTGGTTGTGGTGCAAAAGGAAACAAGATTCGGGCAAGATGGTCCTTTTCAATGCATTATTTCACAATGGATGGGTAAGCGTTTGTGCCAAGGGATTCTAATCGCATTTTAACTTCTTTTTTGGCTGGGCTGGTGTTCCAACTCAAAGAAAAACCTAGAATGCTTCGTACTGATCATAATTCATAGAAGCTTTGAGATATTTGAGGATTTTAGCTTCAAAATTAAGTAATTTTGAATGCTTTGTACTGATCATAATTCATAGGAGCATTATAACTAGATATTTGAGGATTTTAGCTTCAAAGTTAGGTTATCTAACCTCAAAACTTTCGGACTCCTCAACCCGTTCCATGGCATGCCATTTACCGATCAAAAATTATTCGCCCTCGTTCATTTCAATCACCTCAAGAAGGGCAGTAGGGTTGGAAGTTAGGTTTGTTTATCGTATGCTGTGGGGACTGACGGTCCCAGGGGGGCATTGTTAGGTTACCTCCCTTATACATAGACCCTTTATTTTTCATTTGCTGTATCTACGTGCGGAGGATTCTGCTTGGAAACGCACCTTGTGCGTGTTCTTTGTCTAAGTCCATGCTCAATGGTCCCTTCCCTTCACCACGAGATCGCATTCATGTGGCTCGAGTGCTTTAAACTGTCAATAATTCATCTAATTTTCAGTCAACGAACCAACGGAATGTGGAGTTGACTCTCTCTGTGCGTTTTTTTTAAATAAGTGGAGAGCTGCAAGTTACTTTTCATTTTTTTTGTAACTAGGATAAAGTGAATACTTGTATGAAAAACGCCTAACTACTTGCATTAATATTCATGATAATAGGGAAGTTTTGACCGTCAAGTTAAAAAACGTTAACTTTTCCTGTTTAATACGTATGTTTGACAAAATTAGTACCATATACACGAGTTCTTTGCCGTGTTATTCTTGAAAGTTGGTGTTTTGATTCTGAAAGAAATAGTCCTATAACATTATGAAGCTTACTAGCTTGCCACATTTGTATAGTTATAAGTATCAACAATTGTGTTTTCTCTGTATTTTTTACACAAAACCATTCGCTAACAATATTGGCATGCACAGGTCGAGAAAATCGCTTCTGTTACTACGTCGGAGGGCTTGAGGAATCGGCGACAGGCATCCTCGGAGAGCTGTCCAAGCCTCTGTCGTGGGGCATGCCTCCTGCCAAAGTCTGCGAGAAGCTAAAAAAGAAGGACGCTCAGATCTGCGAGCTAAGATATGGTGAGTCATGGTGTTGAAACGCCGCCGTGTAACTAAAGACGAAGTGCATCCAATATCGAACATGAAGGTAATAGCATTTTGTTGAGTGAATTCATGAATTTCAATTGAAGGGCGCTGGAATGCATATAAATTTGTGGAAGCATCGAAAAATGTACATACAATGGAGTCAGACTTATCCACTTGATGGTAGTTCGCGTATAGGTGATTCTCCGCTGCGTCCGCAGTTTTTTTTAACGAGTTTGTAGCGGTGCTGCAAACAATATGTTGAGGGTGTGAGAAAGTTTGTCGAATGCTCGTTTCAATTTTTTTCATTTTCATTCTTCCGACCGCCAACCCTAGTGTCTCAATATTTTGTATGTATTCGCCTTTTGTTTTGAAGATCGAATTCATATATATATATTCTAAGTAGTACACTTCCATTATGGTTTTCAAATATTCTGAAAAAATTAAGAATCCAATGCAGGCTGACATCTTAATAATTCGTGGTGCTAAAGTTATTTCGCAGTTATTTACGCGTTCGTTCATCACAGAATGATGATTAGGGTTTCGATCATCAACCATTCCCAAATGTTTGACCAAATGGAGTAGTTATGTAAAAATATTGCTCTTTGTGCATTGAGTAATGTGATTAAAAAGCCGAGAATTTCTTGGAAGTTATCGCCGTTCACGATCTCATACCTGAGGTTTTGAAAAGCGACGTACCGGAACTACAATCATCTTCACAGGTTCAGAGTGCAAGCCTCTTAGCATAGCATGGTTTTGTGAATAGTGCTGTATTGTTTGTGGGCTTCTCACTTGCGTCTGCACTTGCTATGTCGAATCTTCGATGTCGTGACCTCGCCTTATGTCTGTCCATTTTCAGAGAAACAAATCGACCTGAACTCTGTTGACCTGAAGAAGCTCAAAGTACGAGACCTGAAGAAGATTCTGCTCGACTGGGATGAACAGTGCACCGATTGCCTTGAAAAAGGAGACTACATTCGCTTCATTGAGGAATTGAAACCTAAATATGTCAAGCAAGAATTGTAATACCGGCTATACTTAGATTGTTTATGTCCAAGTGTTTCGACTAACTCCAGTGGCCTATTTTTATGTAACCGATGCGGTTGAGTGATTCGGATGGCATGAATGTGCATGAGCGAGATCTTTGTAAATATTTAAGGTTTGTGCTGATGGGCATTTCGACCTGAGCGTATACATGGCGGTTATTTATTTTGCGTTGTGTGAATGTTCTTGAAGTAGGATCGCTCATTTCCTTGTTGAAATTAGGAGCTCAACAGCGAAAGAGTCACAGAATACTTGCTATGAAATGTTACTTATTGTTTCGTTTATTCATTGATGGTACGAAATTCCAATAATCGAGTTGGGGAAGAAATCAATTTGGTCGTATCTCAATATTAGAGTAGTTCATGCGATTTCACTGCATATGATTTAGAGGGGCGTGGAAATGCGAGCTCTTGAGCCGGTTGCACTCAAGTTAAACGGAAGTGGGTATATAGCCCACACACTTATGAAGCGTCGTAGATCCGGTGTATGATAATGCCCGTATATATTGAGCCTAGCATCGATTTTAATCTACTTGACGTGGATATTATTGGTAGTAATTTCTCGTTTTTCACTGTGCATCGAATAGTTACTTGAACCCGTGAAGATACTTCAATTTTACGTAAAATCTTCATGAGCAAACTGAATAGGTAGGGGAACCAAGGTTACTGCTTCAAACAAAATCCTAGATTCTCGTGTTGTATATTAATTGGCCTACCGATTTCTTGCACAATTTTTTTATCAACATAGCATGAACAGCAAGCGTTATTGTTGTCGCACCAGTATTTTGAAATAAAGAATGTGACAGTTTTCTGTATCATTTTTGCTGCTCCTATTCCGCATTTCAACTTTTGCGCCACATTATCAGTGCTTGAAGGTTCATATTTCCTAGCTGCGTGTTACCTTGCAGGTATGATGTGCAACTTTCGCAACATGTCTAAAACCAAACCACGTTTTATAGACTACTGCACAGGTAGTCCCGGAATGTTTTACTCGTTTCATGCGCCCTTTAAGAAGTGCTCAATATGTTGAACTCGAGATACACCGAAATATGTGCTCCTAGTTCAGCGCACATTATTCGATAACCTGGACCCAAAATTTTCAGCACGTCAAATAGTGTACGTTCATCGGCCGTAAAACAATTTTTGAAAGTTTTTAGGACTTCTAGCACAAATGCTATTTGGTTGTTGCTTCAACTTTGAAATTCATGATACAAATAAGTCGTCCCACCTTATGATGTTCCTTTAACGAGAGAATATTTTCGCTACAAGTGCCATTTAATATCACGTAGCATACATGACGATGACGGGGAAGAATAAAATAAATTTATTCAAGACTGTACTGACAATTCAACTAGCCGAAGCGAATAACTGCTACTGCGAATGCCATTCGAGATTGTAAGTGATGTTAAAGCGCCAAACATTCGACTGCTAGTTTTAGCAACATAAGCTAACAGCAAGACGGGACTGGAAGCAGCTTTGCCTTATGATCAAAACGTCCTGAATAAAACAACAGGTGCATTGCACTGACGGCAACTGATACCTCTTAAGCAAAACAATTCCTTTCAGAGAACGTATTTAACTTTTAAGATTACTACAACGACGTGTTTACACAAGAATGATAATTACTGGAGTTCGAAAAAGTTGCAAGGCTCTCCTACGACTTCCATTTTGCGTCCAGATCTAAGCACCAACAGAATAATGATAGCAGCAGGTAATAAAAAGTCAGCCATTGAAATTTATACAATCCATTGACTCGCCCACAAACGTCTTATTAGACGCAAACCGAGTTAGTCGGGTGACACACCCAGCCAATAGTACGAGCAGCCTTCAATACCCTAGGGTTTCCAACCATGCTTGGTTTGAGAATACGTAATAACTGCGAGCACCAACGCAAATATGGCGTGACTGAACGCCCCAGAAGACTAATGCAGGTAAAGCCACACATGTGTGGACTAATCTGACTCCGAGTCAGAGTCGGCAGAAGACTCCTTGGTCTCCTGTCGCTTCATGCTACGCAACGCCTTTTCCCTGAGGCGACGTTCCAGTTCGTCAGCCACTGAGCCGCCACCGCCACCCTCGCCTCCGCTGGCCTCGCCCTCTTCGTCGTCCTCGTCGCTTGACTCCTGGTCAAAGGCAGTTCACGAAATGAACTAACTCGGACCATCAATAATCCAAACACTTCAATGGCACTAACTAACCAGGGTAATTTACACGAAGTTTTTGATCTAAGATAAATGAGCTTTATCAATATTGTGAGTAATTACACAAAGATTCATGCTATCATTAGGAAAAATTCACTTCCTTCTCATACTATGAGTATTGTTATAAAGGTAATTTTTAACAAAAAGGTAATCTCTCACGAAAGTGGTTTATTTGATATACCGGATTAACGTTAGATCGTGAATAACGGCAGGGGAAAAACTTGTCTGGAAAAGTACGGAAATTAAGGGAACGTTTTTTCTCATAAAGCTTGAAGCTCGCAAAATAACAAGATTGAATATTTTTTAAGCTATCTTCATCACCACTAAAAAGAGTAGTTAGGCAAAGTTACTGACATTCTTTCTAAATTGGCGTCAAGATCAGTACTGTTCACCCTGAATACAGAAAGAGCTTACTGCAAAATCAACAGAGCTCATGCGAACGGTCTCATCATCTACCTATCTGAAAGCGAATAGGAACAATGAGTCCTGAACATGTAAATAATTTTGGAAACTTGATCGAAACTTCCAAAAGTAGTTTACAGTCGACAAAGTATTTAAAGGTTTCAATGATAAATTTCGATCGAAAAGCGTGTTTAGTTAGCTTTGTGGAGCTATATGCAAAACATACCTATTTCTAGTCTTCCAAGATCTCCTGATAGTTCTCTAGCTGACAAAACATGAATCTATGATAACAAGCAAAATCCAAGGCAGGACTGAGATGTCCCAGTAGTACTTAAAGGGTTAAGACAACCCTACAACCAAGAACATCTTCTCAGAACTAGCGATAATCTCGTGCACGAACTGAAAAGCTCCCGCATTTCAATTGAGAAACGCTATCCTTACTGAAAAAGCACTTAGAAATCCTGTCTATCATCGAGGAATGCCAAGTCTCCATGATTTGGAGTTGCACTACAGAGAGGTAGTAGAGGTATGTAAACTCGCAGTAGAGGTCATTGTTTACTTACTGATTAAGCTCCGGGTCACAATTCAATGATAGCTCGAGGTTTTCAAATCAATCACTTTACACAATTCTTAAAAAATATTGGAAATTCTTAACAGGATGTCAATCAGAGCTTGGCATCATTCAAGCTAACTACAGTAATGGTCAATAACTCAGAAACTCCTACATTTGAATGCATTTTAACGTAATGGTTTTTCTGATCAAAGTATACGATTCCCACGCGAGAGCAGTTCTACACCGTACAAAACTAATGTTTTATTATAATAACAACAACTCCTTCAAACGGATTTTTTTTTACTTCCCGACTCGTACAAAGCTTGATACATGATGAATAAGGAGAACTTTGCAATAGACGAATAAAATGATAACTGTAGATCGGGAAAAGAAAAATCTGGAAAAAAATCCTTACAAACAGCAAGTTAAATTTCATCGCTAGATGACGAATCACAAACCTCATTACGCTGCTTCTTATGCTTCTTGTGCTTTTTGTTCTTCTTATGTTTCTTCTTCTTATCCTTTTTCTTCTTCTTCTTTTTCTTTTTCTCCTCGTTGTCAGAGCCCTGTAAAATTAAATTTATTAGCCGAGGAATATTTCATTTGGAAATAAAACTCTCGACAACGTAATTAGATTACATCAGGACACACTTCAATCTTCCGTACTACAGAAATAAGGTACCACACGACAGTAGTAAAGTTCTTCAAAAATTTGGTCAAGAAATTAAAAAAATTAAAAGAAAAACAAGTGAAAGACCTACAACTCGTTCAAATTCAAAAAGAATTTACATTGAACAGCTGCAAAATGTGACCTCAACACAAGGCAAGCGAGACCTACAGGCCCAGCGGCAGGTCGTGCAGTCTAACCTTCGGAGGTACGTTACTGCAGACGTCTCAAATCTGATTGGTCCACACAAATATCGCGTTTATATTTGGATCGCGTTAACCATAAAAGTAGCTCGATTTATGGTTAACAAACACCCATAATAATAATAAAATATACATATCGAGAATGAAAGGTGAAAAGTACAAACAAATCCGTTAGAGGTTGGCCTTTGAACGATGCTCGTTCGAATCTGGGAAATTTTCTCAAAGCTGCAACACAAGAGCTAACAGACATTGGAGGACACAAAACACAAGCCTGCAAAATCAAACCTGAATGATTACGGGATGACAATGATCCACTTTCAAACTAACATTGCGCATTCGCTCTTGAAGTTAACATAGGCCTACGGTAGCCGTAGAAGCTCGAACCTACGACATCGATACCTCCTTACAAATTTTGTAAAAGAGCTGCGGCGTATTAGTTAAGTTAGGAAACGAGTCAAATAATCAACTCGCAACTGAAAAACGAAATGGACGAGTGAAATAATAAATACACTTGTGATAAGTAAAGGTCATCGGAAAACATATGCTACAACTATTAAGTCTAAAAAACTATCCAACATAGCAGAAGAAAACTCGCCCCAGATTTTATTGAACCGAGCTGCTTTAAGGTGCGTAGGTCCAGGCATCCCCAAGAGTATACGTATATCAATACAGTATACGTATATCAATATCCATCATGAGCGAGTCTAACTCCATTATTCCAACATGATGAGCACATCAACTCCAGTACATATATTAAAAAAACTGAAATGTCAATTCTACTAAGTTTCATACCCTCGGTTGCGTAGACGTGGAAGCGTGCGAAGTATAAGTCTCTGTACATACCGTACAGATTTAGCTTCTAAGCTTGTGTACTCGTAAAGGAATTTGAGATTTTTACAAATCAAACAAGATAAACTAGGAAGTGACAACACAACACACCTCAGAATCCGACGAACTCTGTGCTGCCTTCTTCTTCTTCTTCTTTTTCTTCTTTTTGTCTTTTTTGGGCGCGGGAGAAGAAGGAGTACTTGAGTCCGACGATTTCTGCTGTTCTTCTTCGTCCCCTGAATCAGAAGACGGCGACCTGCGCTTCTTGCGCCGAGGAGGTGGAGGAGGCGACGCGTCGCTTGACCCAGATGAAGAGCCAGAAGAGCGCCGCCTCTTGCCCACAGGACCGCGCCGTCCCGCTCTCGAGTCCTCAGACTCGCTCGATGATTGGTCGCTTGAAGCTCTGGAGCAGACAACCGCAAAGAGGATAAGTGAACAACCAATACGTATACGTCTCATTAAGATACACCTAGTAACCACGCTTGAACTTCATGTTCAGAAAAAAATAGGTTAAAATACTTATGAGGGTAATAACGACAATTATGAGTAAAAACTGTGCGAGTAGTTCAAACCTACTCTTTTTTATGTCGCGGTTTTGCTAAACTGTTGCATCAAAGTTCTTGCATTGAATCGATCTCCATGTCGGTACGAATTGAAAAGAATTAGTAGGAGTAAAAGTTTTGACATCTGTATCGTTCTACAGGAAACGAAGCCGCCGCGTAACGAAATGCCTCGCGATTTTATGTAAAGAATAAAGCGAAGAAATTTGAAATCGCAAAAAAAAAAACATGTAACAAGTGTGTTACTTGACACAGAAGCTTTCACTAATTTCGTATGTTCTGCTCTATTTTCTCACCTCAACAAAAAAGTAGTATTTAATCTTTTATTATAAATCAGCCATTTCGAGACGTGCCCCCCATTGATGGTTGGGACAAAAAAACAACACTTCTGCTTTGAGAGAAGTTTCTGAGTCTAGAAACGTTAATTCTTCTAGGTACACTTTCCTACAGCAAGGGAGACAATGGAAAATCATCACACGAAGATGAAGTATAGTTGACCAGGAAATTGAAGAATGAATAATTATTTTTCCTCAACTATTTACTGCCCCCACATACCAAATTTGACACACTCAATATTTGTAATTTCGTCTACGAATGCTGTGTGTTAGCTTGAATAAAAATGTAGCCTACAAGCAAGAAATGTTGTCCTACTGTTCTTCTCAGTTTGACATATGATGTAGCATACAACCGGCTTCATAGAGAAAATACGCTTGATATCAAAAACTATGAATTTTACACCAATTTTTATCTGAGGCTTAGAACAAGCGCACTTTCTCACAGGATATGAGCAGATGAGTTCAAACGATTAAAAAAATCAGGAGTGTATACGATGACTGAATAATTGCAACATAGCACGGGATGAAAACATCCTGCACAGTGACAACTATTTTTTACATGGAGAATAATCTTCAAAGGATCCAATTAATTATCTTAGAGAAACCAAGGGTGCTTGATACATCAACACTATCCACAGCAAACTCAATAACCAACAATTACATGATATTGCTAAGAACTATATCGCTCACTAACCCGTGATAAATAAATTGAAAACATTTAAAGTTCAAAGAACCTTCAATTTCGGGTTCGATCATTTCCTCACAGGTCATAAGGATAGCACTATGCTATATGTTATACAGGGTAAATAATCCTACATATATTTTTTTAATTTTTGATCAAGTTCTACATGAGTTGGTATCATCTGCACGGACAAAAGTATCTGCGTATTGGCCCATGCTATGCCCAAAAATGGTCACACAAATAGGATCAACACGTTGACTGCGATTCTCCACACAAGTAAAATTACACGCCGACAAATATCTCTNTTATACATGATAGTGCTTTGGTTACATTAGGTTAGGTTAGAATGATCGCGTGTACCATATATGACCCACTTCGGAGTCAACGTGTTAAGCGATCTAGATGGAGTGTGGACGCACCTGGGCGGCGGTGGGGCGGCGCTGGCAGACAGCTTCGAGCGCACCTCCTCAATGGTGTCGGCCCCGTAGTTGGCGAGAGCCATCAGCCGACTCGCGTTGTTCAAGTTGTGGGTCTTGCTATCCTTGCTCGACGAGGCAGAGCTGCGCCTGTGGCACGACACTGAGTTTAAAAAGTTGCACACGATGCACCCTTGTCAATATTCATCATAAAGTGGCGGAAATAAGTGTGTGACATATGTATACTTTCTTGTGTTTTCTGCAATGCTTCAAAATCCTCGGAACTATGGAAAATGTGATGAAAAAAGTATATTTCATCACATTTAACTCTTAGTAATGTGATATGCTAAACAATGTAAAAACATTTTATTGGGGAAAGAATGAAGTTTAGACAGTTTCTAGGTAAACTATATTTTTTGATAAATAAAAACAATTGGGGCAATACAACATAAACTCGTTATTTAAATAAGATTGCCTCACATTTGTACTGAATTGATTCATTAGACTTGTTGGAGTTTCCAGGGAGATTCCATCCCAATATCCGCATGCAATCCATCAATGATTTCTTATCAACTAGTCTACAATTTTCACGAACACGTGACAAGATGTCCAACAGATCTTCAACTATATT
The DNA here is from genome assembly GCA_014899125.1 of Orchestia grillus. NCBI lineage: Eukaryota > Metazoa > Arthropoda > Malacostraca > Amphipoda > Talitridae > Orchestia > Orchestia grillus. The sequence goes on from VOMN01010192.1 coordinate 17,273, forward strand.
TAAGTCTGATGATTCAGGTGCCCAACCTAACGTGTGGCTCGCTGCATCGGGTGGTAGCAAACCATTCCTTTATTGATTTCCAAGAGTGATGTTAGATGACAATCCCATCTCCATCACGGAGATAAAAAAAAATGGTAGAAGACTCTTCAAACACTTCTGTTTGTTTGTGGCATTTTGTGTGCTCTTCACTCTTAGTAAACTGGCTGTAAACTGAAAAAAAAAACGGTCCCTGCACTACGAGTTGTCCCATTTTTAAATATGCGCTCGAAAAAGAAAAAACTTGAAAATAGAGAGTCGAGAATTTTTTGAATGAAAAGCATTTCTATATGGATAGTCCAGATGTTTTTCGACTTTATTGGCAGTTTGGAAACCCAATCCAAAGGTCCATTTCAAGAAGGCTCACTTATGCTTTAGGGAGACAGTATGAGCACAAATCTCATGTTAAAGGGTCAGAGATTTGAATTAAATGTCTTTCAGCTGAATAGAATATAACATGACTTTAACACTGATTCTGGTAATAAACGTATGCTTCGAGTACTTCGTCATTGCATTTAGTATTAGCGTCAAAAGAAAAAAAATACCAAATCTAGAGAACACTCTTACAAATTCATCCATTACGAGATAATTAACTCTCAAGTTTGAAACAAATTTCGTAGAACTGTATAGTATGAATTCCCTAAACAATACTTATCTGAATTTAATAAGTTACTGTGGCTTTACAACGATACTACTTTCACCCCAGTAAAACACAAACGAGACATTACAGCGATGCTGGCAACAGTTCAACAAATGATGCGACAAGCTACGTGCTTCATATGCGGGGGTCAGATGCCAAACTGAGCGTAACAAAAAATAAAATCGGAGAAGAAATTCACTTAATGGTCATTCGTATGCTCTCGCTCCTGATTCATGTTCGAGCTTTGTGCACGACTTTCGGATTCGCTCTAGCGGGTTGGCAAGACAAGTTTGAATTGGCAGACAAGTTCTGTTAGCAAGACAAGTTCTGCCAGCAGGAGACACGTACCTGATGGGTGACCTCGACCGCCTGTGAGGGTAACCTGCAGCACCACTGCCACGAGGGGACCTGCTTCTGTATTAAAAAAAAGCATTTTTAAAATTTCATACGACAATAACGACTTGCGGTTCGTAACTAGAACACACAAACCAAGGCACATCCCATAACCTCGATAAGAATTTTTTAGTGGTTGTACGAAAAGTTAATCAACTTCATCGCAACTTTCAGAGAAAAATAACCAAGAAAATAATCTTAAGAATATTAGTAAATTTTTTTCATTATTAATTCGTTTAAAGCTCCCTAGCCACATGGAATGCGATCTCAAAGGGGCGAGAAGAAGGGACCATTTAATATGGACTTTAGAAAATGTGGAATCTATGCACAAATGTGTTCCTATACAAGATTACCTGCGTATGGAAACCGCAAGTTAAGAAGGAAGATAAGATATGAAGAATAATCATCGTGGAAGGCATGAAAATGAAAAGAAGCAAAGTGGGCACGAAACACAGAAGTCCCGAAGGCCTAGGTAGAGCTGAAGTAACATAAAAGTGCCTCTCCTGGGGAGATCACTCTCCATAGCATAAGATAGACAAACATATCGCCGTAGTATATGGCCTACGGTGCGACAGTGAGAATTTGACACATCCGAGTTTAATGTAAGTAGTGTTAATTGTAGGTTATCATGAGTTCTTTCTCACCAACAGACGAAATCTTAATTACAAGATACGCCAAAAAACTCAAGCACGGGAAGTCGCACGCTCGATACTCAGGCTACCTTTATGATAGCATTTTTTTAAATTAACGTTTCCTGTGACGTGACCCGCCGGCAAGTTGTCTTATTTCTACATACCCAAATAACATTGCCGCAGGGTACGCGTCAAATTGATAACAAAGGCAGACGGTTCAGTGATGAAATAACCTTGGAAGGAATAAGCTCTCACGATGAGCTCACAACACAGACTCAACGAACTATTATTATTATTATTATTGGGGTTAGACGCAATGCACCG
>VOMN01010194.1:0-24109 GCA_014899125.1 Orchestia grillus
TATTACAGTTGTCTTCGAATACAAGTTCTAAAAGACCTTCTAAAGTACGGGCCTTACCCCCGAAGGGCGCGCCTTGCGCTGCCTCCTGGCCCTTCTGCCTCCGCGCTCCAAATTCAACTCCCCGATGCCACGCCTAAGGATCGCAACTTTCTAACTGCCACGCCCTCTTTTTCCACCCTCTTTCCTAATTGGCGAATTTTAGTCTACTTGTCACAAACTCTACTCCCGAGTCACGCCTCCAGCGGAACCCTCTAACCAATTGTTATCCCTGGTAACCCTCTAGTATTCGAAGTCCCGCCTATAGCTCTCTGATGAATGAGAAATTCTAGCGGTTGAGCCCTCAACCTCTCTCGAGGACCTTTCCTTAGAGCAATTTCCTTCACAGTGACATTTTCTGAGATTCATGTTTTTGCTCTATGCCCGAGAGCTCTCTACTCGTGGGAGTGTGGTCAACGTCACGCGCAAAGTCCTTACGTTGTTTCTGATGTTTGTTCGTCAAATATTTAACTTGTTGTGCGCGCTTCCAATTTTCTAGCCTTATTACCCCCAAAAAATTCAGATTCCCGATTTCATCACACCACAAATTGTCAGCTATAAGGAACAATTGCTCGACTTGATATTCCATTATGGTTCGTCTATTTCATATTTCAAAAATCCTCAGGCTTATCTCTGAAACACTTTCTAGAATACTTTTTTTGAAGTTTCTTAAAAATTTCAATCTATTACAATTGGTGTTTCATTTCCGAATTTGCTTTTTAACATTTATAAATTGCCGCTTCTGAGCAAGGAATTTATGATGGTTGCAATTGATTTGATTAGTAATGTGTATCTGTTCCTAGGTGGCTGACATCTTCAAGAGCATGGACGCAGGGGCCGACAAGAACAAGTCCGACGCACAGTCCACCGCAGCGGAGACTGCCAAAACTTCAGCCACGTCTGCCAAAGCTGCATCGCCGACGCCTGCGACAGCTACCGCGTCCTCCCCCCCCACCTCCAAGGTGGACTCTTCTGGCTCCACTTTGCCGAATGTACGTCCGGGTTTCCGGTGAACGTTGTCACGATGGCTGGACTTTCCTATCTCAGTTCTTTAAATTTTAAGAACGTGAGCTGTTGTCGAGATTCTCAAAGTCTGTGTGTCAGATTGGTAAAGGCTATAAAAAAACGCACCTTGGACAATGAAGTCAAATCATCTCGTGAAAAGAAAGATTGAACTTTGGACCTCCAACTATGATAATTAAATTTTACCTTTCAAAGTAATTCTCGAGTTACCAAACATTGACGACCTCTACTTTTTTACATATTTTCGACAGATTGTAATTTATTCTCAAACTGAAGAGAGTTACTATTACTTGTTTTTCTGATGCTGGTCTGAAAGATTCCATCACCTAAGTGCTGATGGTTGTTTCAGAATCTCGTGTTATTAAATTGCGTAAAATTTTGGGACCTCATCAGCGAGTGAGTAATGCACATTCGAGTAATTTCTGTCGCAGGTTGTGCGCTCCTTAAAGCATTGTTGACGGATCGCCTTGCATTTTCTCTCCAGAACATTTTTCATTTACACGTTTTACGAACTGACATTTAATACAGCGAGACGTTTACACTGTCGGTGAGCTATGTTAAACTGACGGGCAATGAACGGCGAAATTAATGAATCTGCAACTAAAGACTGACACTCTGGCCTGATTCCTAACAGTAAAACTGGCATTTATTTCTTTGTAATTTACGGTTCTTTCTGCTACTGTATTTCTCCTCGTTTTAAGTTTGAATTTTTATGTAATTTTTACTGCCAGAACTATTGCATTTTTACTGTTACATTTTTCTTAGAGTTGCTTTCTTACTGCTATTACTTTTATAACTATTGCAGTCGTACTACTATTGCATGCTTACTATTTTTTCATTCTTACTATGGAAGTGACCGATGTGACCAAGCACTGGTATCCGTTGCCTGGCTCGGGCTTCATTTTGTGGACCCAGCAGCCGACGCGTCTGAAGCTGAGCAGGACCAAGAAGGCTCTTTCGGTTTGTGTGTTAACTGTTAACGGTCACTGCCCAGGTAGCGGCGATACATTCACAAATGTTAGTGAAGTCGACATGACCGTGTGAATGCAAAAACCACGGCGCCCACATATGTGTACAGTGATCGTTAACTGGTAAACAAGGTTCGTTGGTAAGACTCACGTTCTGAGCAATGGCGTCACTTGACCACAGGTGATGACAGCCACCGTGGCGACGGTGGGAGACATGGACCTGGTGGCCAACATGCCGCAGGAGCAGGTCCTGGAGGCCATTGCAACTGCCACTACGTGCACGGAAGATGAATCAGGTCGGTCATTAGGTCTCTCTGGTCTCTTAATTCTCATTACTGGGATACTTCACCTTCATGAGGGAGTTCAAAAAAATTACTATCTCGGAAGTTGACGCATTCAGTGATTTTTTTTAAACTTATCTATTGATAATGATATATGTTGAGTACATGAGGCAAACAGTCATTTTACGGCATTTTATCATCGTATGGTTGCTTTTACTGTCGAGGATTTTTTAAAGTTTCTCCGGTCAATGGCATCTTACATAAGGAATTAAAGCAGCTCGCGAAAAATGCTCCGTTTAATAAATGATCTATTGAGTATCAATCATTTAATATGTTAAGGTCTCATTCAAGATATTTCAAGGGTTGTTAACCCCATAAGGACCATATTAATTTTGCGGTGAGGTTGTGTTCAACTTTTTACGAAAAACTAGTACCATCTTTTTGAAATCGGGTTCATATAATCCTTATGGTGGATGAAGGGTTACTTGAACGAAGTTGAACTTTACTATGCTGCTTGAACAATCAATAATGAAGGAAATTCTTGGTTTATAACACATAGAGTTATTGACGCGTAACTTAAAGAGTTGTAGATACATAGCGTAGTTGGTTTCAGCATTACGTTGCACACCGATTCTTTAGTGGTTGGTACATTAACGGTGGGTTTTGCAGTGAGATTCTGACGACCAGCGAGTTGTTTCTGACGCAATGTCAGAACCATTAATATTTATCACAGATATTTCACAGGGGCCTCAATAGCCTCTACATCTCCAGTTGCACATGCTCTCACTGTATCTTCCATTTTTGTTTTGGAAGTAAGAATAGCTGTTGAATGAAGAGACTTGTGTCTTGTACTGTAAGACCGGCAACGTTCACGGGCTTCATTCTAACAACGCACTGCTAATGGAGCACGAGCGCCCCACTCGCCGCTCTTAAGACAGTACCCGTCAACAGTGGGTCGTCATTGATGACCCATGCTTTTTTTAGAATACTAATTGTCAATTATATAATTTTGTAACGTTTGAAGGGACGTATTTGAACAAAAGAGAATAAAGTGGTAGTAGTTGTGATAAATCTTGTTGATGCCGTACAATTAAATGTCGTCATCAACTTCTTAAAAGCTTTGCTTAATTTTTCCTTATTTAAAAATTTCCTTATACGGGCTAAAATTTGAAACAGGTAGTGATCATGAGTGAGAGAGACATTATGTGTATATGGGTACTACTGCAACTGAAAAGTCAATATTATAATTTTCGAACTGTAAGCGGTACGTGTAACCCATAGACCATATTTATTCCTCCGAATGTTGTTGTTTTCTTGTTAATGAATGCAGTTCATTTTCTGCCGATGCGAGCTTGTTGTAACTGTTAAATGTTCTTCCATGTCACGAAAATAAACAAGGAATAACTTTCTAGCCTGTTAACCGCACTTAAGCTAACAGGTTTTTAGACACAATGATGGGAGAAGTATTTTGCATTGCAAATTCCTCGGCATCTGTTGTCGAATTGACACACGTAGCGACTCTGTGCAGGAATGCCCAAGGCGAGACCTTGCGCTGAGCTCAAATTACCTTTTCTTGTGACTTTTAAATATTTAGTAAAATTGTTTCATGTGGTAGATAGACATGTAACAATTCGTCGGATTGTTTGAACGTAGTAAGAGTGTTTCGTATTTCATTTCTATGAATCCATTGAGAAGTCCTCGACACGAAGCGTAATGAACCTTAACCTGAGGCACTCTTAACAACGTTTTTTGATTGAATATTTTTGTGCAACTTTTATTTACGTGCAGCATAGAAATGTAAATAATATACGCGATGTACGGTTGTTGCTCCAGTTAATAATGTATGCACATATTCTTCTGTAAATGAAGTAATCGTTACTTGCTTAATGTCTGAGCTGACGTGTTTAGCCGTGATCATTTTCCTTCTCTTTAATGATCTGTCTTGTTTCTTGGACGCTGTGTCTCTTCTTGCACCTTCAAGATCAAACAAGGGGTAAGATCCGTCTTTCCTCTCAGTTATCCTTTTTATTTTTTCGAGTGAAGGTTGATAACCTGTACCAAAACCTCGTACCAAACGAGATGGTACCTACTTCTGGATCCATTCTCGAGTCCTCACGCATGAGCTCTATTAGTAATCGTAGAAAGCACCTCTCATTCATCAGTTTCCTATTTCCTTTAAGTACCAACACAAGACTGTGCCAGTGCATGCATTTTGCTTTGTTATATTTTGCTTCCAATGCTGTACTTCGCTTTATTTGAATCCTTGTTTTTTTTTACCGCTAGTTTGTGACTACTTCATCAAGCGTGTGGCACGTGACATTTACATGTTAATCGTGGTGATATGCTCACTTACAGTACTTAGAGCCTTCTTCATATCTATATCTTTAATTTCTAAGTCCTTTCACTCCTCTACCCCAAATTTATAGATATCTCAGTTCGTTAATATCGTCAGATTTGAGTACAGCAGAATTCGATGTGTTCTCAAAGATCTGAAAGTTGATTGATTGGAGCTTGCATTGAGGTCTGAGGTAGACTACCTGACAGACGAAGCGCGGTTCTTAGGTAATCGAGAGAGTATGTAAGCTATGCCTCTTTTGCAGTGTGCCAATCTATTTAAAAGTGCGAACTCTTCAGCTCATTTATTCAATGGTACTTGAAAAAGTAATATAATATGATAATTAAAGTGTGTTAATTATTTCACATAGTCTGTTCGTAAATACTTCATAATTGTTATTTAATTTTTTTCGTTTCGAGCACTCTTAGCGTCCATCGGTAAAAAGAACATTCTTTTTTATTTAATCTAGAAGTATTATGTGTTACTTAAGGGTTGCATTCAAACTTCAATGTTTTTCCGGGGCCGAGTGTCAAAACTCATCGGACCTGCAGTTCGTTGCACGCACTCGTAGACCGAATTTCCACCATCATTAGTTCAAAGGATACATACGTGGATCATGCTTGCTTCTCTGCTGTCACGTTTCATTGAACATCCCCGAGCATGATACCTTCGAAAGCTGCTGTGCATATGGACAAAATTTATGGAGGGATCAGTGTTTTCTGTTGTGTTGTGTTTGACACCTCTTGGTGATCTGAAAAGAAATAGGGAGAGTTATTTTTAGTAATGGCAACTTTAGTCATCTGAGATTCATAAAACATCTTTCGTAGAATTTTTTTTTTCAATTCGATTCACGAATATACCTCGTATACATGCTCAATGAATAACTAATGTTATTAACGTAATAAACTAGAGGTTTAGATGTTTATATATTTTATTTACTTTACATTACTCAGATGAGATAATTTTTCACCCCACTCGGGCTGTGTAGCGCTGCGGACTGCGTGTACGAATCTAGCCGCAGCTCACTGGCCTCCTCATTTGGCCAATGCCAAAAAATGTTCATTTGTTTCTAATGTTCCTTTTCTTCAAACTCTTCGGAAGTTGTACGCTCAGTATTGCTTGCTAATACTTTAGACTTTAAAAGTGTTCTTAGGGTTTTTGTACATTGTAACTTTAAAAAGAAGAAATCATTTAGATTTTACACCAAAGGCGTGTCTTGAGGTTTACTATTCATTTTCTAGATATGTATAACGGTAGAATTATTTACTTTATAATAGTGTTTAATTTTTAGGCGTTTCACCCCATTCTAATATATACTTCCTCAAGAATAGATCTCAGAATTAATAAACTAGATTTTTATGGCTTACTGTAGACAAAAGTAGATGTTTGCTTATTTTTAATTTAATGATTTTCAGTTCGAACGATATTTTGCTCTGCCTATTCTTGGTAACGAATTTTATTAAGCATTCTAGGTTCTATGCGAAAAGTTTTCAGTTGGTCATCTCTAACATATCAGGCTAGAACTTCGAATCAGGAAATGTTTTCTTCCTATTTCAATATCCTCCAACTAATTTGCGTGGTGTTAGCCTTACTCACTGTTGCGGAATTCGCTGTGGGTGACGTAGCGTTGACTCAAACAGATTTATCAGTAGAGTTCAGATTGACTGACGTAAACATAATTGTTTTGGACTCGCACGAGGACTTCGGTTGATTCTGAGCGTTCATAAAGCACCTGATATTTTATCACAAGTGTAATTTTACTCTCATTTTGATGCTTTTTCAATTTTTTGTCACTTAATGGGACACTAGCTTGTTCTGCTGTTTGTTGACATCTTCCAGACTGATGGCTTAGATCAACTAAGTGCTATTCATGCCGAAATTGAAACTGATATATACTAGTGTGTGATACATATATCAATGGGTCGTATATGTCAGTTGATGTATACTCGCTTGTGATCATAAATGAGTGGTAATACTCAGATATTCACTGTTCACATTTATTTAAATTTTAGAAGCTTATTAGAAAGCGCAAACGGAATTTACTTGGATAGAATAAATATTCTTTTATTAAAAGCTTAAGCCCTGTATGAGCGTATTCTTAATCCCAGAAGGTTTTTGGGCCGTAAAACTTGGAATGTATACAAGTATTAGTATCTCAAAAGACGGAAGGATCTCGAATGTATAGGAAATTAACTTTCGTCAACGGCGTGGACAATTATGCATAATAATTCACTGTTCTCCACGTTACGCTTTCAAATTAGTGCATCATTTTAGTGGTAAGCACGAATAGGCCCAATCTGCAGTAGCATTATTCAGCGGACTCAATTGCTGTTTCAAATGCTGTCTCAATTGCTGTGCTGCTCCTGGAAAATTGAGAACACGATCTGTATTCCGGTGCGCTATGATCTTACTCGCCTGGGAAGGAGCAACTTAGTGTACATCTTCCAGGATTGTTTACAATGAAATCTTGTCTGAGGACTTGGATATTGTGAACTTAATTTTTGAGGTTTTAAATCCTAGGTATTCTAAATAATTTATAGTGACGTTGAGTCTTGTTTCGATTAGTTCATTCATGATTATCGAAGTATGTAATTGACTGGAGCCCATAGCTATATCATGTGGAAACCTTTCACCGAAGATTGTGAAATGACATGAATTCTAATCCGCAGCACCATTCCTTTCGTGCGTATTGCAGCGAACGCCAAAGCTGAAGTTGCAAAGGCGAGCGTTGTCGGGGCCGACGACCAGCCCATTGACACGACTCAGCCTCTCGAAGAGGAGGAAGACGTCTGGGTCACATCGCAGGGTAACTTCAAGTTCAAACTCGAAGACTTGCCTGCCCAGTTACAGGTTGTCTACGCTCTCCTCGAGGTGACTTGGTCGTGTTTTTTCTTTGTGGTGATGGCTGGGCTTCATGGGTGTCATGAGTGTGCTATGTGCTTTCGTAGAATATTGTGCGTTGTAACTAAGTGGATGAACTGTTTCTTCTAGCTTTCAGATGATGTATCATGCTACTGTAGGTCTAAGGAATATTTGTAACGTTCAAAAAATATCTTGCAATAGTTCAAAACACATTTCGTGGAATAACACGACTACAAACTATTTAGCTTGTTGAGGCATAAAATAGCTTGTCTTGATGTGCATTTTGAGTGGTTGTCTTGTTGAAATATCCATCGTTTCAGCTTGTCAGTCATTTAATGGAATTTCTTGAAAGATTCTTTGCAGTAGCGCGATATTTTTAAAAGTTTAATTTTTCCCCGTAGGTAGGAGTCTCCTGTGCTCTCTGATGAAAGTAACTCCGTTTCATTATATTGCCCTCATGCATCGTCGTGGGTGTTATGTTGTCCTTGTTGGCAGATATTGGTCCCCGTCAACTATTTTCGAATAATTTTATTTCATATAATTTTGCTTATCTAAAATTTGACTCAGTAATCATATATTTGTTTAACATTTCTGTACATAACTTCCTGCTGCGGCATTTTTTCAACCGTACAGTATTTGTGAGATCCTTTTTTTGCGGAGTTTTAAGTGAGAGTCTGTTCTGTTTTAACCTTATTTGTACACATTAGGGCTAGTTCATAAAAGAGATAACGCACATAGGGAAAGTTTGTTAGTATCAGCAAATGCCAACCTACAATGCTCCGGAAGTACATCTAAGTGTATATATTCTGTCTTCTGAAGTTGTACTACTCATGAAATTCCTGAGTTTGCAATTTTTTTGTAATTGCTTATAATTATTCCATACAAGAAATCAGTCACCTATTGTTGTTTGAGCTCCAGTTATTAACTACGTTAATCAATCGATTTCACAGCTGTGACCGAAGTTTAGATTACATGTAGGTACTCAACAGGCTTCATTCAGAGCTGGTAATGTATCGACTCATTTCTTAGTTGCTCCTCAACGATAGGGCGAAAGCAAGACGTTACAGATTGGCAAAAAGAGGCCATTGCATTTAGTTGGTCTATGGAACACCCAGTGAAGGAAGTAGCGGAATTCGCTGGTGTTTCATGCCGTAATGTTTTGCGGGTCTACCAATAGAATAATCCGGTACATACTACTGTTCAAGGCAAAATCGTGATCAGAAAAAAATTCCAACAGAGAGAGACCTGTGTCCCGAATTGTGGACCAGAATTGCTTTGCATCAAGGATAGAATGGAACTAATGTGAAACGTCAATGATGGTCTTTCTCTTGCTGTTTCTTTTTGAGCTGTTTAAGTAACTCCATGGAGCAGAGTGGCTCCTAAACGTCCGATGATAACTCCTGCCCATAAGATCACTCGTTTAAACTGAACCAAAGCACAAGCACATTGGACTGTAGAGGAGTGAAGAAGTATCATGCACTCTAATGAATCATGATTATGTCTCTATAGTGGTGATGCTCGCCGTCGAATTAATCGAAGACCTCATGAAACCTTTAACTAAGCCTGTGTGCGAGGGGCGATACAACGAGGAGGACGAAGGTCTGTCATATTCTGGGGCTGTTTTAACTACATAGAAGTGGGTTCTTTAGTAGAGGTATCCGTCAAACTGAATCAGTAGGCTATCTTGAGCTACTGGATGACAAAGTTTCACCATTAGCACAATAGCTGAACGAAAAAAGGTTGTTTCATTGCGTATCTTTTACAACGACAACTGCCGGGTACATAGGTCTAGAAATATCATTAATTGGCATGGCAGTCATTCATGATACGACAGGTATTTAGATTGGGCAGCAAAATTCACAGGCATGAACCCAGTAGGAAATTCGTCAAGAAGATCGTCTACGTATTGTGGCTGAACTAAATCAGTTGATGCAAGTGTGGTTTATTATTGACCAGGTGTACATTAGGACACTTGTAAATTGAATGACGCACAGAATTGCGGCTGTTATTCGTGTTCGTGGAGGTCTTACACCATATTAGTAGCAGGTAACTAATTTTTTGTCCCGGGAGCTTATTTTGGGATTGTTTCAGCGTCTGTCTCGCATCTCTGACGGGGACGAGGTGTACCACATTTGTCTGTGCCTGAAGTACCTCGTGCTGCACGGGGAGGCCTTCACCCAAACAGCCCACCAGCACAGGGGAATGCTGCTTTGGTGCCAGGAAAACATCACCATTCACACGTGAGATCCTTGTCTTAATTTTGCTCTATTACTTCGTTGCCAGAGCCACTCATTTGGCACAAAACAAAGAAAGAATTATGTCAAAGAACTACACAAGATTGCTCGCTAAGTGACCAAGGTGGCTACATTGAAACGTCCGTTCAGACCGTTGCCAGGATGTTAATGACCGGTAATTTCTTTGGTTCATGAACTCTCATGGGTTTCTATCGCAACTCTTAATAAGTTGTCATCCCATATACATATATATCAAATTTAATAAGAAAAGGAAGTTGTTAACGGAAGTATGTACACGTATAGAAAAGTGTATTTTCTGGATAGCCGATGGGAATAGCTCTCGAATGAAAAGAAGAATTGTTTTTATTAAGGGTAATATAGGATGGTTAAATGTGAAGGGCCGATGTTGATTTTGAATAAAACACAAATTAGGTTCATAATAAGCCTGAATAACTTTAACGCGTTGCTCGATTATATATCTTACCACGGTTCAAATTGAATTAATCTGAAATAGAGAAATGTCAAATTAAATGCAGAAAAAAAACTTGACGTTTAGGTGTGGTTCACATTCAAAATCGGCCCTTACAATTTAACCCCCCTTTGCAAGTCGACTCGTACAAATCCGGCATCAATAGAACAATAAAATTTGAACTAACGCGAGCCAAACACCCGTGTTCTTGTGTTGTAGACCGTTTCGTTGTATTGAAAGCAGTGTTGTGGTATTACAGATGGTGGTGTTGGGTTGCAGGTCGTTGTGTAGTGTTGACGGCATTGCTGCTGTGTTGCAAGTCGCGGTAAAGTACCGGGTTAGGAATTTTCAACTATAGCAGAATATGTCTATTTGCTCAGGATGTGGTCTCTCATATCGGGCGAGTGGTCGCACGTGTCAGAGGTGTGCGTGGCGCTGTTGATGCACTTCGTCGCGCTGCCTGACGGACCTGACGTCTTCTGGAAGCTCTGCGAGAATCAGTTCAACCACACAGACTGGAAGGTTCGCTTCCAGGCCGGTGAGTGTGAGTTCATCACGCGATGTTGTCGAGATGTCCTCGGCGAATGCTTCTCACTTGCGTAACGCCGTGTTTTGTTTCGAGAAGCCGTTACAAGTATGGAGAACTGCTATAAAAAGAAGCCAAAAAAATAGCATTTGTAGTACAAATTTAAGTCTATTGAAAAAGGAATTTTGAAACGTACATGCAGGATGATGGCATTAAATGAGTTTTAAATTATCAGATTTTGAAAGCAATCGATCTTTCCTATACGATGTCGTAGAATACAATTTCCAATTTGTGTAATGTTGGAAGGTGAGGTTGTTCATGGCATCACCTCACGTTTCGAGAGACAGTGATGTCTCAGGAAAGTGATGTTAGTGTATAGAAATGGTGATGTTAGTGTATAAAATTAGACGTTCAATGTATATATGTTGTAGCAGACTATATTGTAGGCTAGACTGTATCCAGGCCGTGCGATGGAATGCAGGCGAGAGATGCGTGAGAAGTTGCGCACATGCGTAGGCGCCGCATTCTTAGGCCGAGCCCCATGCGGAGCTAATCAAGCAACGCTGAAGGGGAGAGCGGAAGTGGTAACGGGATATATCTCTAACGTGCGAGGGAAATTCCAGAGCATACTTCGAAACGGGCGAACGCTTGAATTCCAGATGCAGGCGTAGGAGTGTTCTCGATGTGGCACACTGGGTGCTTGGCGCCATCGCAACGTACTATAGCAGAGGGAACAAGTTCGGAGTCTGGTAGCAGTTTGGGAAGATTAGCAAAAGGGCTAGGTCTAGAAGAAGATGCAGGGCGTCAGGCTAGGCTCAAAATTGGCTAGTTACTGTGTCATAGGTCCGATAACGAGAACTTGCTGGAAGATAGAACTTGCTTGAACTGCGAGCTGGGACATTTCACTTAATCTCTATTAAAATCCTGCGATAATCCACCTAGAGCAGCTCGTTTGTATCGGTCAAACTGAGTTACTGTATGTGAGTTCTGCAAGTCCGTAAATGCGGTAGAGTTGGGGAAATAAATTCTGAGTTAAATCAGTTCAATACTAGTCAGATTAATTGCGTTTAAATCTTCCAGTAGGTTCAGATCTCAGTGCGACGTTATTACTGCGAGTCGCTGTAATTGTAGTCTTTACCACGCTTATTTATCTTAGGCTCACCCAGCTCGTAGAGTCACCAAAACTAATTAATTCGTGAAATAAGTACAGCGTGTTATATTTCCCCTCGGAGTATCGTTAGGTCTCTGCGCGACCTGTCTGCCCGGCTAGATGCTACCGATAGAAAACCGTACGAAACTGGTTTGAGCACGAAGTCAAGTACAGGTGAAGTGAGTCATTTATTACCTACACCAAATGAATAATATACATTATAAGCATGCAATGCTATTACGATTTTTGAATTATAATTCACAGGAATTTAGAGCGAAGATTTTTATGACCACGTTATCGGTAACTGTGATCTGTAAACGAGAGTGCGGAACTTTTGACAATGCTATATGGAGAAGATAACTCTGTTGTAAAGAACTACAGGACCGATACTTAAATTAAGTTTCTCCCAGAATTTATCTTCAATTGATGCAACAGTGAATAATTTTATAATCGATTAATAATAAAATTAAAGATCGACATAATGTTGGACACCGTCAGAACTAATCTTGAAGTAGTGGCTCAGGCCGCTTGAAGGCTGCGAACGGCACGAAACGGGAGCGCTGCCGTCGCCGGTCATTTGGCGCCGCCGCTCAAACTTGGCCTTCCAAGACTTTTTTGTCAGAACTGTAACAGAACTTACATTGTTATTTATGGAATGAAAAAATTACTCGTTTAAATAGTTGCTCTTTGTATACCTATATGTTCGTTTACTAGTATGAGTTCAAAGGCTTTGTACCATTACCGAAAAATTTTCTGTATTTTGTGACACTAAGAGTAGATTTTTCGCCAGTAGCGTTGACACTTTAAATGGCCCATTTTTATGTTTAGAAATGAAACTTGAAAATCCCGATCCGCACTTGTTAGAGAGCAACAGTTTGATCTAGCACCTTCCACTAGAATTTCTATTTTCTAAATTCATTCAAAAAATTAATCCCATGTCCTGCCTCGTGCCGCTGCAGTGGAGAAAGTGGTGGTCCTCGGGAGGTTCCTGCACACGAGCGCGATGCGGGGGTGCCGCAAGCTGGCTGGAGCGCTGGCACACGCATTCTGCTACCTCGTTGCCAGCCTGGATGACCTGAACGTGGCGGTGGCCCAGCGTGCTACTCTCGGCCTCACTAGCCTCCCTGACTCGGGCCTCAAGGCGCTCTGTTCCTGCCTTGAGCAGCAGGTCAGCGTTGTGCAGGGAACACTATCCGCTTCAAAGTTCATCAGTAGAAGAATTTGTTAAATAACTTCCTCTATCCTTGACAGTTGCTTTAACCAGTACTGGTTAGAACAAAACCAGTATAGCGTTCAGATAGTATTACGCCATGTATTGTACATTGGGCAGCCTTAGTGGCGGTTGTGATCTGTAGACTCGTAGTCGTGCGCTGCCGCTGTGGCCGCTGTAAGCAAGTTGAAAGGTCGTCATGTGTGATGCTGCTGGAGGGAGTGATGGAGTCAATAGATGTTTCGTACAGTCAGGATAATGAGAAACAGTTCAAAGGTAAAACAAGTAATAGCCTTTCTACATTATCGAAGAATCTTGAGAAATTGCGTTTTTCATGACCAATAATTTGGGGGTTAGGCGGGTTCTTGAGAATACCCAACAGACAGGGAATGAATTGAACCTATCCCAATATAAGTCTCAACCTATAGGTTTGATAGATAAAATTGTACGAAGATACTTGTGTTACAAAATCGATGGAATCTTTTCGTTTCATGATTTTAGTTTCGTCCTAGTTGAAAAATGATGTCTCGCATCCAATTTAGTTTTTTCAAGTAGGTAGCGTTGGAGTTTGCATAGAACGGGTCAACCGATGTTCAATTAGTCTGGTATAATAATTATAGGAAAGCACTTCACTTTCTCGAATGTAGAACATATAAAACTAAGTGTAGCAGTAAGAATCGCTAGTTCATCTTTGTAATTGATTCCTCGAAAGGGAATCAATTTTTTGTAACTATGTGATACCACTTGATATTTTCTAATTAATCATATTGACTTAAGGAGACCTAAATTTCCCATTTGGAAATAAAAATCATCTGTTCGCTACTGTGAAGTTCCGCCTTGCGTAAACTTGAAAATAGAGTGACAACTACAGTAAGTTAATGTATAAAAAATCATATAATATGATTTGAAGTTGAGTGGCGGCTTTAGAGGTAGAAGTGACATACAGAAAGATTGAAGTAGTGTGCTGATGATGATTTTTATCTTTGCCGACATCCGGTAAGAAGAGGCCGAAATTCTTCTGGACCTAATCATTTTACAAAATTTTAGCGAAGTGTTTCCATGGCTCCTCTTCGAACGGCAAATGTTTTTAGAAATTTTTATCTGCTCCATTCCTACATTTGATCTCAGCTTAACAGTTGAAACGAGTGTGAGAAGCGAAAGACTCATCAAATAGATTTCTGACAAATCTCAATTTTTTATCAATGATCTCATTTTTAAATCTATCAAAAGTCAATATTTGGATAAGTTTTCAAGTGCAGGATTCATTTAAGTAAGTCTCTCATAATAAGGATCTTAAGCGGAACCCATATCTCCAAATTGGATGTTTGTTCATAAAGAAACGTGAGAGCGTGGGGAGACATTCGTCTTACGCATCAAGAATTTGGTCCAAAAAAGCTGAAAGCCTTGGTTCGATTGTTATTTTAACTTGCCTGGATAGTTTTGAATGATTTTAAAGTTAATGTTTATCATGTTATTTAACAAACCTGTACAATAGTGTTGATTTAGATTTTAAAAAAATTTAGGCATTCGAATATGAGTATTATCAGTCCACAACTAAATTTCAATGATCTTTCATTTCAGATACCTTTATTTGTTATCAAAATGGACAGCGAAAACATTCATTTTGAATGGCAAGACTTTTCTTTGGAAAATTTGAAAATGCTCCAAAAGTAGCAAAACATATTTTTTCGTGTGTTTGGTGATGATGTTGCGAGTGAATTAACTCATCAGAGATAGTTTGCACAGTTCGCACAGGAAGCTTTAGTTCGAAAATGATTATCGCAGCAGTTGTTTTGTCTTTAAAATAGGGCGTTTGACGATAAAATGAATAATAACCAGTTATGACAATTGAAGAACTTGTGGATTATTTGGGCGCTTCCAAAGAAGAGTTAAGGCAAATGAAAAACGCTCTCAACTTTTCGGATCACCTAGCAATATGAACTCGGACGTTGCAGTCAAATGAAGCTAAATAATTTGGCAATGGGAATGCAGATTTCAAGCTCATAAGCGTCGTTTCCTGTATGAATTCAACTGTGTATGATAGTTTAAAGCTTATCTTTATCAAGGTGGTTTAATTTTAATTGGACGCTGATACACTCAATTCTAGAAGGATTATGGAGGGTTGTTCACGAGTCGAATGAAATTTGGCTGTCGAAAAACTGCCTAGCGTTTAGTGGCTGTTACGCTGTTTAAGTTGTTAAAATATTAAAAAGTTTATGAACTTGATCTGCTAAAAATTTTCTTTGAAGTTTTAATTCTTATGTTGAACGTAATTCAAAGTATTGCGAATGAAATTCTAAGCATGTAATTAACCGTTGAAACTCCCGACAGAAGCTCAGCTAAAATAATTGGACTTATGCAAGTAGCAATCTCTAACGTTTTGTGAGTACGAGTAAAGTTTTACCTCTGGTAAGAGGTGTTCTAAAGGTTCTCCCGCTTAAGATGGGATCTACCTCGTATGCTATTACAAATCTATGGTGTATAGAAACCACCGTATGCTACTCCAGGGAGTCTGTGTAATCATGGGAACCTAGCCCCCCTCTTCATTCCTAAATTCGCCTGATAAGTCTTATTTTTATGTCTTAAACTACCGTAAGGTGAAAATAATTTTAATCTTTAGGAAAGGTTTTAGTAAAAATTACCCATTCTCCAGCATCGCCTATACGTGTATGAGAAATTAGTAAGTATGAAGAGTAAGAGGTCGGTGCAATGAGGAGACTAGTGACACGACATGCATTGTTCCTGCTGTACTAGCTCTCGCTAGTTGAGAATGCCCTCAACTTAAACGTTCGTATTATTCTAGTTTTAACTATAACGAAACTCCTTCTCACTTGTTGATGGTAGCTTTTTTACAAAGAGGCGATCTTTCTAAGTCCAAATTGATCATGGCTGAGCAGCGTTAATTGCGCCTGATTTTGTTTTCGTTAGAGCAGAGCTCAACAACATAACTTCGATCAATTTATGTTCACCTACTGCCTCTCTTTGATGCTTTTAAAATGCATGCGCTTCAGATAGTTCATTCTATATTTCTGTATTTGTTTTGGTCTGTTAGTGATGGCAGTGTTCAACTGAGTTTTATGAAAAAATGAAATTGGAAAGATGTTATTGTTTTACTGATGTTTGATCATTTTTGTGTGTTGTCCTTTGTTAACACGTCTTACGAAACTTTAAATTTCTTAAAATTCTCTTTCAAAAACCATCTTGTGGACTTTTCTTAATTCAATTTACTCTTTCAGTTCGACTGGGTGATACTGGATCGTCCAATGATAATCCAAACGTTCCACCAACTCTCATCGTGCTTGCCCGAGCGCCGAATTCTGACGTGGGAGTTCTTCTACAACCGTTTTGAGGGGCTCTATTTGGAGTCTCAAGTGACACTTGAGAACCGTGGAGACCTCTACCAGAAACCTCGAGGTACCTTCGTGTAGTCTCGGTGTAATTTCTTACTTCAAAACGTGCGTCTGAGTAGTCGAGCGTGCTAAAATTTGTACATGTATGTTCACTGAAGTCTTGAATTACTTCTTGGAGATGCTGCTATTCTTGCCTGGGAAAGCGAGGACTCTTGTCATCAAATTTAATAAATCTTGGAGCGTAAAGTAACTCATTATTTCAGTTTCGTTGCTGGTTTATAAACAACGTCAGCTTTATTTAGTGTAAATGGAACACGTCGGTATTTGCCGTTAAATGTGAATGACGCTCCTTCGATGGCAAGTGGGTTCCTTGACCCAAATAGCATTTGTGTGTCCCAGTAATTGCGTTATATTTAAACACCTCAAGACGCTTACCCCAATTGCCGCGTTGGGAACGAAAGCTTCATTAACAACGAGAGCGCAGAATGCAGCGTTGAAATGGGTCTTGTTCCAGTGTTTTCTCCAAGACGTAGCCCACAAAGTACACAGTCTCCTCCGCATAAAACGTTAGATCCTTTCTAGCAAATAACTACTTTGCAATCGTTCCCCGCATAGAGCAGTACATATCAGCTAGAGCGAACATCAAATATCTCGAAAAATATTAGTCATTAACAGCAAATAGAGCGTGTTGTGAGAGGCAAATAAGAAGATAGAGCGGTTGTTTGCTGGAACCTATCCAGCGTTCTATGAGAAGGTCGACTGTACTTCGTAAAATTGTAGAAGAAATTTAAAAGAACATTCATATGAAATATCTTACAAAGTATTTATTTTCCAAATCAAAATTAGTTGTGCTTATTCTTAAAAGAATAATTGCATCGCATTGTTTGAATCAAGAAGCCTCGTTTCCTTGCTTCGAGGTCTGGGTTTGGTGAGCGTGTAGTGAAGGGAAGAGAGAAGGGCAGTGCTCTTGTGAAGGTTTGGTCTCTGGGCCGACGGTGGCCGTGCCCCAGAGTGAGGAGGGCGTGGAGGGCTCTCCATGTGAGGAATGCTGAGGATAGCCAAGAAGATATACGTATGTACTACGAAATGCTTATTATCATAAGCAAAGAAAGAAACTAAATTCAAGGTTTTATTTTTAATGTTTTATTTCACTACGAGCATTTACCTCTCATAAAATACTAATATCTATGCACTGCATGTTAACCGAACTAGTAAAACATCTAATTCTGTAAATTGAGCATTTCAATTGATTTATCACGGGTTAAGCAAATGTCTGCCTGCGATTTGTGTGAACTATGTGTTCCAATGCGTAAAGTTTTGTTGTGGCGGACTTACAGTTAACATTTTTGTTTTTGAAGAATCAATCAAACGCGCATCTGCTGTTAATCTCAGACGATTGTCGTGGCAGGGTAAATTCGAAATAATTTTTCGCATCGCGTTGAAAAATTTAGCGACTTTACCTGTTTCGGATCTGAAAAAAGAAAATTATACAATTTTCATACATGCAATTGTGCATTACAAGGTTAATGCACGTGTGCAGACCTACGTAACGTGATCATCAACAGCGAGAACCTGCACCGCAAGTACAGCCGCGCGCAGGAAGCCCTCAACCTGGTGCAGAGCTCGAGCGCCAAGACGCTGTGCTCGTCCCTGGGCCCCAAGTGCCCCTACAAGCGGACCATGTCTGCCCCTGCCAACATGCTCAACAAGCTCGACAAGCCAGGTAGGCAATCCCACCTCGCTCAGGGCCTTCTTTTCTCACGGCTAGAACCGTGGACGGGGTATTTGTGACAGTGATAAATTTTATCTTAAACAAATATATCAGTATATGGTCCGAGAAGCGATTTAGTGTGGGAAGAGGCTTTAAATTGTACGATTCTAGAAATCGAGAGTAGTGTGTGTTTCCTCATGCTAGAGGACTGTAATATTTGATGATTGTTATATTATCAAGCCAACAACTGTGTTTTTAAAAATATTGACCTGAAGAATTGAGCCAAATGTGAACGAAAAGGTAGTGTTATTTGATAAACATATTTAATTAGTTTATTTTTGCTCTATTTGACGTTTGTAATTATGTTCTGATTTCTAAAGGATCAATTTTATTCGTATTTATGTGTATGTTAGAATCTAAGTGTTACTAACATTTCATGGTCGAAATAATGAACTCTTAGTGTTTCATGTGATGGTGATGTTTCAAAATATTATTTTGAAACATTGTGGCATCATTGATATTTTTTGTAAGCTGTTTCAAAGTGTAGCTTCAACACCCTCAGTCGGAGCTTGCTTAGATTTTCTGATGGAAAAAGTTTTTGGCTCTCGATAATGACAATGGTCACTGAAAGGCTTGAAACAATACATCGATGTTGGACTGGAATTCATTCGTTGATGTTATAACAGGAGTACTTTAAGAGAGAAATTTCCTCACTTTTACGCTTTATTATTAGAGTACTTCAATGATATCATAGAACTTCGTTGCACAAAAGTTCCGTACGACTTCGCATAATAATTTTTTCTTAAATCAAACTCAAAGTCTTCCAGCTGGTTTCGGTTGATCTGAATCCTCTTTCAGAATTTTCAATTGATAATCATTTGTACTTGGATTACTAATCTCTTCTTCCTCTAAATTAGTATGTATTCCTCCCAGGTATTCAATAAATATTGAGTGCAATTCAACAGGTCGCCGGCGGAATCAGAATGGGTTGGATTTTTTAATCACTTTAACATAATTTCAAATCTATTCCTCTCTCCGTATATGGTACTATCATTTTTATGATTATGTAAAGGTTATTGAAATTTTTCACTCGCACAGTAAAGTGTGCGATCTTCTGACTAAATTAAGAGGCCAAATTATGCCAGCGCTCAACTGCTGCTCTCGCATCTTGGCCACAACAGTTTCAGGGTTGCAGAATTTTTTTCCTGATGTTTAACAGGTTTTTCTGGATATGTTTTATTATTTTAGCATCAAGTGGAAAGAAAATATAAACTTCTCATGACATGTGTACCTACTTGAACCCTAATTTTGTTTTAGTATTTGTCTAAAGTTCCAGAAGATTTAATTCATCGATCAATAATGAATATTTTTCAACTTGATTATTTTAATTGTACCCATTCCCTACTTTAATGTTTTATGGGACCAATCTTTAACTCAAACGTACAAATAACGTTTCGTCACTGCTGTTAAAAGTATTGCGTATTTCTAATACTTGTGTTTAATTCCTTTTTACTTCGTCCGATTTCATTTTTGTGGAGTATTTTGGTTAATTTTCTAAAATCTTTCTTCTTCATATACCATCGCTTTGCCTACGTTTCTTTCACAAATCTGCTGTTTATTGCTTATTCTTCACAAAACTAGACTTAACATTTTGGCGACTAGATGGACATCATTGGAGAGGCCCAGTCTTGCGGTGCCTTGAGAGAACAAAAGCCGCCCTTTTGTGCTTGTAAGCTTTCAAAATTTCTTGGTCAAACATATCTTCTCCCGTTGGTCTCGTAAAATTTCAAAAGAGATTCGATTCGATTCTAATACTGAGATCTAGAACTGTTTTTCAGCTTTTGTGAAAAAAGGATTGAATGGCTTCCTAGGGAAATTTTGTACAAAAGGTTCGTGATGTTTTTAAATTTAATTCGATATAATTTTCTGATGCAAGAATGAAAATTGAGAGTGTAATTTCTGGAATATCGTGTGCCTAGCTGCTGTTGCTAAGGCAGTGATCACACCAGCAACGGCGTCAAAAGAGCGTGAAAAATCGTACTGTCGCCAGTACTCCGTTCCTTTGCTAAAGCACCGAAGCTCAAAGATTGTTTTGGGTCAGTTGTTAGTATTCTCGGCACACTGTATAGAAATTTTACTGAAGATTAGCAGCATTTCTGCATTGAGTATTATGGCCGTTGCTACCTTAGTGCTGTTGGCTATAGACTACTTGAGCTAACTTGTTGCAGGCTACACGACTGCACCCCTCGGGTCCTAGAATAGTGTTTACCGTTTGGACTCGTAACACCGGCTTGAGTTTCGTCTTTGTACATTCTGAGTGCTTTTAATACGAGCGTTCAGTAAGATCTAGCAACATGCCTCTGATGTGAATACGGTTCAGAGTGCACTGTCCACCTTGTTCTTCCTTCCTATACTCTCTGTGTCTTCTGTTCGATTTTCTTTTGTTTTGATGCATCGTGGGTTGATGGGCTGCTCTGACCTGCTCGTAAACTGAGTTGAGGTTCACGCTGTATTGCAGTGGCCACTCACTCAGAGTGGTCACTACAGCCCAGGTGTATTCAGTGAAAAACTCAATCTGTGGGCCGGCCAATTGCTGCTCATCTACTACGGTCTGTGTCTTGTGTATTTTTTTGCTGCAGTAACTTCTCTGTCAGTTCACCATCTCACCCTTTGCGCTTCGCCATGACTATCTGCTTTTCTTTGCGCTTTCATGTTACTCTCTTTTTGTTTACCTTTTCTAAACTGGATTCACCTCTAAACTAAAATCCCTAAACAATTAACGAGCATGTACATCTTGCAAAATACGTTATGTTCTTTCTAGCGGACACTTATAGGCACGTGTACTTTCACTGAATATACTGTGTGCAGTCATCCGTGTTTTGCTCTATTCGTGCGTCTCACCCTCTCACTCTTTTGCATCCACAGCTGCAACTTTGTGGATTACTACCATTCTGCGCCACTCTATTTCTTTCACTAATGTTTATTGTCATTTAATTCATTTATTTAGACGAGCCATTATAACTTGAAGAGTGTGTTTTCTTCCTAAAAAATGAGTATTCTTAATATTTTCTTAAACATTCGCTATAAAGATCAAATTTTTATTAGTGCCTAAACATTTACAGATATGCCATCGATCGCAGTTCACTAGAATTTCTTTGTATACTCGGTTTCTGATCATAATGAGGCCATGTCACTACACACTTGCTGGAAGTAACGTCTTTATATTTTTCCGTAATATTATGAGCGTCTCAGAATTCAAACCAAGCAACTTGAACCCAAGTCATTCTGCAAAATATAATAGTTTTCTTTCCGAAAACTAGTTCATGTATCAAAACCAGGATAAAATTAGTAGCATCAACTGATGCCTAATTTGTTTTCAGACTGCATTGAAGTTAATTTGATGTTGACGTAATTGACAATGGATATTAGCACGAGAAAAAAGTATAGACGCTTCATTACGAAGGATCTGACAATGAAAGCTTATACTTAATGCTATAATTTTTCACGAAATTTTCCTTGTTACGAGTATGTTTTCGTTCGAAAAAATTGAAAAAATAGCATGTGAATTAATGAAATTGTATTCCATTCAAATAAATAAAGTGTCTCAGAGTCCATTGAAAACGTTGAGAACTTCATGTGAAATTATCTTCGAAAGCTTTAATTGGGTTGTAAATAAAAAATTAAATGGTTTCAGGCGAATTTAAGTTGTACTAATTTCAATCCCTAAATCTCATTTTAAATCGAGTCTGTCTCGGTCTGTCGCAAGAAGGCTGAATTATTGAACGATTTTTATTTTTATCAATTTTTACTAAGCATTGAATTTCTTCCATTCATTCTCTTCCATTTTTCTTCACTTTTGTCTCATAACGGCTTCGGTATCGTCATAAGATCAGTACTGAATTGGACTCTTCACTGCTCACTGAATCAAATGTCGGAGATTGCTCATTATCTTCAGGCTATACGCTTAACCGCGTGGGATAATAGCTCGGAGCCTCCCATCACTAAGCTGTCAGAGCAGTCAGTGGCGGTGCTTCGCTTTGGTTGTATCGCCGTCCGGTAATGATTCTTGAAGAAGTTGTTACTCAACTGAAACCTATTTCATTCGTGTTATTTAAATGCACGTATGATGCAGATCAAGTTCAAAACTCAATTTGGATTGTATACGTAATGTTGATTCATTTTTCATGGTCTGTATTCCGACAATGCTACCCTAACAATCGAGATTTCAGTCATGCAGTGAGGAGTTAGTTCCAGTCTTTATTGAAGATCATTTCTACGTAGGATCTTGAGAAAGAGCAGTTGTTATTTTAGTTCTAGCTCAAGTATTCTATTCATATTATATCTACTTTCGTATAGAAATTATGCACAAGCCTCTATATATTTTAACGTTTGATCACACGATAAGGTATGGCCAACACGAAGAGCTTCCCTAGAGTGCTGCAATTCACAAGTTGAGCTAGATGCAGAGGATCCTGTGTTTGTTCTGGCGTCTTTTTGTGGTGCAATAGAGAGAAAATGTATCGCAATCCGCTTCTGTGACGTGACCTCGTGTTTTCTTGCTTGCAGACTATACTATAAAGGGACTATGCACAATCCCCTGTAAACTCTTTGAGGCTTACTTCATAGACATTGTTTCGGGTATATATTTGTAGATATTTATTACAGTTCTTACTCGTAGTTTTTAGTCTTGTTTCTATAAGCTTGTAGTGCATACACTGAACGTATTTACCTCTTCTCACGTTTTCTTTCTGTTTCTTAGAACTCCTCCTGAAATTTTGTTCCATTGTTAGTGCTTTTAATACTCTTGTTACTTTTGAAGCTGTTAAATTTGTTTGCTTACATGTCTCTTTGTATTTACCTTCATCCTTTTGTACGTGATTTGTGGTCTGTGGAACCTTGTTTGCTCCTGTCATTTCCTCATTCTGTGTGAGCGCACTTGAGCGGCCACTGTGCACCCGACGCTGCCGTGCTTCGCATCTAGAGTTCATTTCTTGCATTGCACTGATTGCTCAGAAAGTTTTTCGCTTGCTTTTTTCTCTTTATAAATCATCATCTGTGTTATATGGTTCATGCTTACTGCTTCTTAGTTCAATGATTATGTTCTCGTATATACTGATTCATAATGCTGTAATATTCCTCGTGCATCATTCTCAGTCGCCAACCCTCGTGACCTAACGTGAAATATGTTCGTATTATTTAGTGATGCGGTCAATAGGTAAAAGAAAAGAGATTATCTGCGTTCACTGGTGTGTGAATGGAAAACTTGACAACCAATTAGTTGAGTTCAATTTCTTGACAAAACACAGAGTAATGCGAAATTTTCTGCCTGGGACATAGTGTTGCCGTTGTGTTCGCCTATTTTATACTTATGTTATCTTCGCCGAGTGATATACGGGGTGTCCCACAAAAAAGTACATCGGAGTTCGAATTGATATGACTGCAGAAATATTATAGCTGATTCAATTCTGTAACAAACATCTTATTTGACTACTATTTATCGTTTTAGTGGTGACAATTTCATTTCATTTCTACGAACGGTGTTGTTACAATATCGTTTTTAATATGGGCTATCTAAAGTATGTTTGCGCAAGGATTAAAACAAATAAAAATAAAAAGTTAAGGGATAAATATATTGATTCATGTAGTCATAAGTAATAATCTCTCATTAACAATTAATAGTGGATGAAAATTATACTAAGAAAATATTTATTTATTTTAGGCTCCATTTTCTTGAACATGTCCTCTGTTTCTTTCAATGCATTTTTCTGCTCTAGATAGCATTGCACGCATAGCAGATTTTGTAGCAGATTTATTGGGAAAAATGAGTCTGTAAAATACACATAAATATACCTTTTTATCCATGCAACTGGAAGCTAAATACCTGTTCGAATAACAGGTTCGAATAGTCTAATAACATGTTTGTTACAGAATTGAATTAGCTATATTTCCGCAGT
>VOMN01010196.1:0-10759 GCA_014899125.1 Orchestia grillus
TTTATTGATCAATGTCAAATTTCAATCAATCTTGCTAATTGTCAATTTCAATATCATGTTAATTTTACTAATTGTTTTATTGTAATTAAAATTGTATCGTTGTTCGTTAGGAAGAGAAACAGTTCACATTTTATTTGCCATTTTTGTAGATTATATTTATGTACTTTTTGTACAACGAACCTAAGATCTCGTCACACATCCACTGCACTCTGTTGAACAGAGTTTGAACAAAGGTACAAGTTAAAATTTTTAAAAATCATGTGATTTAAATTAGACAATAGGGGTTTTCTCACAAATTGTGGAAAAAATCACAGTTTCTTTTATTATTACTGTACCTAAATTATTCCCGTGTAAAATAATTTATACGTTTCATAATTTAATAAATTAATGTTTAATAGGAGATCAACCTTAGGTCTTTACTATGAATACTTGCTGAACAATAGGTATTTGAAGATCTCGACACTTTTTTGTGACATGCAGTGCCCATAAATTTGCTAGATGGAAGCTGTCAAATATCTGCACTGTAATCGTACTTGAGAGGCTAAGGTTTTATATCATTTTTTTACCAAGATAAAAGTTTCTGCGGACTTTCAGGGAAATCAAGAATTGGTAGATTTTTAATTCAACCGTCTGTATTTCCAAGAAATAAATTCCGAATAATTGTACATTGTGAAACGCAATTCTTCTCCAACGGCTTCACATTTTCTTTTTAGCTCATAAATCAACCCTAAATCGCCGACTTGCTGCACCTATTTATCTTTTTTAATAGCAGTGTCTTGAGGCCTTGTGTTTTCTGAAGTCGAGTTAATAACTCCATGACCCAAATAGTTCTTTAATGTTGCCTCAACGAGAAAAATCAGAAGAAACGTTGACTTGCGGAATGAATGCTACTCAGACTGTTGAGAGAAAAAAATAACCTTCATTAATTCCAACACGTTTTACCGTTAGGTTTTCAATGCCTTACAACTACTGGTGTAAGGGATGTGAGGAAAGTGTGGTTTAAGCTTCCTTTTCCAAGGGAAATACTCCCTGGTTACGTAAAATACCTTGCCTGAGCCTGGATTCGAACCCTGAACATCCCGGCTGCGAGGCCATCACGCTAACCAGTACACCATGGAGCCTCCAGAAGTCGTGCTACACGTCTCACTCTCCCTGTTGTATCATAACACGTATACCTAAGCACTTCAACTCACTTTTACGTTATAAATGCCATTTATTTTGATTTGTTTTGTAGTTACACGTCATATTTTTTACCTGGGGTTCCCTTTTGTCCTTTCCATTTCTGAGCATTTTACGTACATGCATAGCTGCTCGGATCCCCCAACACGTCAGATGCCATATGGCTATCAGCTTTAGTTGAATGCAATTAAATTTCAAAATTATCTCGTTATTTTATGGCGTTTAATTTAACATGATGGTCACATCGCATCACTCGACGTTTCAAGCCTTCTCACCAACGCTCCAGCGAGACAATTGGCATAATCATCGGATGTGTATACAATAATGTCAGTAAGATAAAATCATCAATACCAGAGAATGTTTAAAAAGACTTGCTAAAAATCTGTAGAATGATAACACCGTTCTGTGTCCCTGAGGGCAAGGCAAACTTCATTATCAAATTGACGGATTTACGATGGGAAGCCCTCTCGGCCCGAATTTTTCCTGTGCCGTCTTGAAAATTGGGTGCTGCCGGACCAAGCAATTAAGCCTCGTGTGCATTGTAGATGCGGATAACATCTGTATTGTTGCCCGGGATGAAGTACACCTTCAAAATATTCAAGCAAAGTTCGAAAGCTAATCTGTCCTCAAATTTACCCGCGCGATTAAAAGCAATAAAATCCTTCCTTTCCTCGATATCCCTGGGTCAGACACCCTATAGTTTGAGAGTTACGTATCAAACAGATCACATGCAGTCTTCTTGGAAAATACGATGTCACCCTTTATAAGAAAGGGCTTCGGGGTCCCTCAGGGCTCCATCCTCGGTCCACTTCTGTTTTCTATCTTTATAAATGATTTTCCATCAATGCCACCTAACACAAGGATCTCGATGTAACAAAACAATGGTAAATACTCTACTAAGGTCCATAGAAAAGACAAAAATACAGGGTTCTGTTTCAACTATGTCAGTGAATGTCCAGAACTATGTAAGAGAAGTGTCGTCCAGGCTTTCAACAAACGAGATTTAAAAGTCTGTACCTCCAGCACTGGCATTCAGAATAAATTGAAAGTCTATCGTCAAATTCTCGTCAATAACGGATGTACCAACCGCTTCGTAGATAACGACATCAATTCAATAAAGAACTGCAATTGTGAACAGCAAAAATATTTTTGAGAGAAATTAACTATTTACTACGAAAACAAACACATGAGCTCCTCTTACCCAACTGATCAACGCGTACTTAAAAGTGTCATCAATCGTACTGTCACTTGCACAAGTCCTATGAATAGACTTGACCTCACGGTCTACTACATGAACTTGAAAACCAAGGACTTGGTCATGAGCAACAGCCTGAGTGGACCTAAGAACCCTTCTCAACTGACCAATGTAGCGTACTCTTTCATACTTCTGCATGGAGGTTATAAATTTCAATAAGCTTACAATACATTGGTCAATCGAGGGCGACCGTAAGCCGGAGATTGACCTGTCATCCCGGTTCAGGTGCACCTCAAATGCGTGCGAACATAGGACATAATACTAAATTGATGCGTTCAATGTTACACGAAAATATAAACATTCTCTGACAATACGACGACCCGACGAGATTCCCTACGTTAGGTTGTTCCACAGTTAGGTTATTCCATAGCAAAGTTAGCTATGAATTAAGAGACACTTTTGCGTTCTGAAGTTGGACATGCATGCTTTCTTCATGTTTGATCTCGCTCTTTAATCGGATTCCAGGCTGCTTTTTTTTAATATCCAAGTACGAGGGTTCTTTTTTAATGCAAGTAACATACGAGTGTGGACACACAAACAAACCATTACGTAATAGTGGGATGAACTCCTCCATTCATATACCCGTGGGCTGAATCGCGGAGAACGGGTTAGTTAAAAAGACTGATAAGAAAAACAAGTTGGAAAATTGTTAATGAACATTTGTCTTATGTCCCTAAAAATCCACGTATAAGAGAAAATTATTTCCTGCCGAAACGAATACATGTACACGCATATATATATATATATATTTGAAAATTCGACCGCCCTGAATGATGAACGACGCGACGTTGTTCGAAAGCTTGGCAAATTTTAAATAAATATCTCCGAAGAAATTTTGAAATTTAAATTCCCTAACAATGGAACCTGAGAGTCTTTCAACTTTCGCTCATATATATATATATACATACATATTTATTGGTAGGAAATTTAACTTCATATTTCGTCTGAAATTCATATTTGTTAAAGTACCGAGTTCTCGAACAACGTCACGTTGGTTTTCAGTCAGGGTAATCAAAATTCGCAAAAACACTAGATGGCGTTGTAGGTTCTGGGATGGAAACGTTTTCGGTAATTTCGCTTGCCATGAATGAAGACCAACGTGACGTTGTGTGAAAGGTCGGTACGTTAGTAAATCAAAACCTCAGAGTAAATTTGAAAATTAGATTTCGTGTCAACTACGGAGCCTGAGAATCATTCAACTTTTGCTGTTGTACATGCTCATTGTAGGTATATTATGGAAAGGTTTAATATAGTTAATTGTTTAGGTTTATGACGTAAGCTCAAATTTTTCGTTGTATTTTATGTCTTCATGGTAGGTTTAGGGGATAAATTTAAGTACTTTGTTAACGTTGAACTTCAATTTCGAGTTTTACCTCATTTTTTAGGTCTATAAATTAGAATTAGTTTAACTTATCGATATTGGTCACAAGGGCAGTTGGTGATGAAACTATTCGTACGCCATCCAAAATTTGATGTTTCCTGTTATTTCTCATAACTTAGAGTTTGAGTAGTCCTAAGTATTTCATGTCGGTGTGAGCGTGTGATAACGAATGTGAAACTCAGTTTTGAGAATAGCAGGTTGTATGGAATAAATGTAACAAGTACATTTCGCGAAAATTGTGAAGACAATATTATTCACACAGTCGTAACAATCGTCTTAAATGCAAAGATACATACTATGCTATTTTTGAATTTATACTAACTTACATATTACCGAAATTGTTCCAGGCTATTCCTCACGTAAAAAATTCTAAACGGTTCCAAAGAACATAACGTCGTACAAGAAGAGATACACCTATTCTTTCACTCACCAACTCCATGATGGAAAAGACAAAACAGCTCAGCGTTGACCCAAGACAAAAGAAAATTGACCTTCATACATCAGGAAATATCATGGTGATATTTCTAAGCATTTAGTCATCCTCAGATCTACAGTACAGTATGCTAATAAAAATTTTGTTGGTTTTAGTTCACTTGGACACGGAAGGAAACAAAAACTGTTACCAAGAACTGCGCCGAAACTATGTCGTGAAGTCGAAATGACCTAAGAGTTGTTGAGGTGAATAACATTGCCAAGATGGGTACACACAGGTTACCAGCGTTATTACTCACACAGCAGCACTATCTGAACTGGAGCGGACAGCGCAGTCATCTACTGTGACGCCCCTTCGTAAATCATGCCAGGCTGTTCCTCGATTGAACTTCTCTAAGACTCACTTGAACAACGGATATTGCCTCTGGACGCAAGTACTATGGAGTGATGAAACGAAAATCGAAATTTTCTACCAATGATGTCGAGAATATTTGGCATAAGAATAACCTGCCCGAAGAGCGCTGTGCCAACAATTAAGAATGGGGTGTATCTATGATTTTCCTGAGTACGTTTCCTTTAAATACCGCTGGAAAATTAGTTCCGATTAAAGGAATAATGAGCTCCGGTGATTATATTTACATTTTGGATGAAAACCTGACGTTACTTAAGTTTTTGTTTAGGCCGACGATTCACCTTCCAATAAGATAATGTCTCCGAGCATGGTCTAAATATGCGATTATATGGCATCAAGGAATGAAAATAATAGATTTACGATGGTCTTCAAGGATTCCTGACATCAAAGCAATCGAAAATTTATAATAAGAATTGAAGGTTTGGGAAAGTCGCCAGGCTTTGAATGACCTCCAGATATTAGGACGCGCACTCACATAAGAATGGAAGAGCGTCCGAGCTGAAACGTGTTCGAATCTCATCAAAAACGTAATGCAAATACTACTGGAAATTATATAAACGAAAAGCCTTGGTTCTGATTGTTAACATTATAATAATACTTACATTTTTATAATGTATGAATAACTTTGTCTCATAACTTTTGAAAAATTTACTTGTTATTTTAATCGATTCCATACGAAATTTATATTATATTCCATGTAGCCCATTGCTTTGAAAATTCAGATTTTGCTTAATTTTCACGTACTTATAACGTATAAAAACTCGAGACGGTACAAAGACCAGGTTTTGAGATGTTAGCGAAAATATTGATCTTTGGATGATGTAAGAATAATTTTATCGCTAACTGTATGTATTTAAGTATCGAGTACGAGTTATTGAGAATAAAATAACAAGAGTCATTATTAAACCTCGAATGGGCGTGCAGAGAATGTTTGTTTGTGGGGTTTAATTACTAGGCTTAAGGCGTTAACTACGTAATGGCGCATAAGTACTTGTACAAATATATCACTGCACATTACTGCTTGGCGCAGCATACTAGTGAATATCCATGTCTGTGATTCGAATAAATATGTGAAATCCGCATCCGCAATTCAGCATTCAAGAATATCCGCATCTGCGCATAAATAGTGCAGATGTATGGATATTTGGTGCTACTTGTATACAGGGTATATTTTGGGCATTAGCTCTTGTGCCAGTGTGTGATCACGGCAATATCAACAAGTCACAGTCAATAAAGTGAAGTGTAGAAGTATTCTAGTGCAACGATCATGCAAAGTGTTCGTTGTACAAAAATTTTATTTAAAAAAAAGGACATTCATTAACTGCGTTTGAAAATCATTTGAAATCCAGTCACAAAAATCAATATACTGAAGTTACGATTGCTGAATCTCAAAAACTTGCTGAAATAATTCTAAATGCAATGACCCGATGAAAAAAATGTATCTCTCGACTAAATAACAACAAATAAACACATATTTTAGTGAATAAATCTACGACGTATCCAACTCAAAATCAGTTTTTACACAATCGTACAGCAAAATTGATTGTCTTAGATAACCTACCGGCCACTTTGAGGACATACGTTTATGTATCTTATGCTAGGAACGAATCTACACTACGCGTTGAAACAACAGAAATTTCATTCTTCACTAATATGTGGACAAACGTGCGACCCAGTATCACCTAAAGCAAGCGCTTTAGTGGATTTTCTGAGGGACGACAACAATCACATCTAGTTTACTACAGATATTTGTGTAACACATCGTGTGATCTGTCACGACTCAGTTTAGCCTTGAAATCATCGAGCGATGCGTGATGAGATCCACAGATCTTGCCTTCTAAAATTGACCAGATTGGAAAATCATGGAAAATCCCTGCCCTAAACTTTGTCATTCTGAGGCTTGCTGAACACGAAATTCTTCTCATCAGTGATCATGAAATTGAGTAACATGACTTCCACTATGAGAGTAAGGATGAGTCGACATCTATCGAGACTCACTCTTTCATGAATGGTTGTAAGCTCGGCATTTTTTGTATTTTATAAATAAAAATGTCGAGATTTTCCTTCAAGCGTCGACGCAGTGCTATTTGACTTACCTGCGTCTATTTTCTAGCGCTGCAACGAGGATTACTTCTTGAATTTTTTTGTGTGTTTCGATGAGTCGTGATACCAGAGAGGACCGTTTTCTACCTTGGTCTCAACGATCACGGCTTGTACAATTTTTTAGAACTTTTTCACAGCATTCCATACTGTTACAGGACGAACATCCGTTATTTTGGCGATGGACGAATTACTTTCAGCTTTCCTATTGGGGAAGACCATTGCATTTCGTTTAACAGCCACTACAAAATTTAGTTTTTGAATGTTAAAATTTAAAAATGAAGAAATTGACATCTTTAGCTTTTGTAAAATTCAAATAAATTACACAACTCTGCGATAAGCAACTTTTTTAATCTTGAATTTTCGTATCGATAATATTTTGCGCACCCGGTATATGATATATTATTTCTATGGCGGCCGCATCCGCGGGTGCTTAAAAATGATAACATTTGCACGCACATCCGCACATGTGTGAAGCATCACATCCGCCACCGCATCCGCGGTTGCCCAAAATGTGACAACCGACACATCGCCTTCGCTTACATGTACGAATACTCGCGAGTTTCACTCTGTACAAATATGTCTCACACTCGTAGTGTTACTGCAATGGACCACTGAGAAGCGGTACGTAATAGACGTGGTACGTAATGGACGTGGTACGTAATGGACGTGGTACGTAATTAATGGACGTAAAGCTTTTAATGTGAATGAAAACATGTACCGCATTTATACAACGGTTTTGATCACCAGGAAACACTGGTACCACTGATACAGCGCAAGAAAATAAGCGACTGGCAATATGTGAGAGGAAAGTCTGATATTCCAGTGTACGCAGTCAACGTGAAGGTAATAAAATCGTAATGGAGGATCGGGGAAGTTTTTCATTCTTGCATATAAACAATAAAAAACACCAGGGAAGTGACTACTTAATAAAGAATATGATAGAGTTCTACGTCCTAAAAATTAATTTATTTTATTAACAGGAAATAAATAATCACGTACAAGTAGTAAGCAGTTAATTCATTCAAGTATGTCAGGCAAAACCACATGTCTCATTGAATTTTGAAATTACAAGAATAGTTAGATTGTTTCTTTCGATAAAACCAAAAATATATATTACATGAATTATGAGTACACCTTTGATATTGTAAAACGGCTCATTAAAGGTTTCTCAAAATAATAGATCTTATTATTCTACATTCGTTTGAAAATTGTATCATTTACACAATTTGAATAACATAATAACAACAGATGAATTCATTATAGTCAAAAAAGAAAGAATATTCTAACCTTTAAATGAAGTAAACCGGAACCCACTAATGCCGTCGCTGCTTGCCAAGCCTGTGCTGTGGGAGGCGATACAGCCACAGCGCTGTCAGCTCAGCGCATTCATAGCCATAAAAGCGCGTGGGTCGATAATTTATTTCGAATTTTGATGGCCGCCTTCAGCAGACTGCAAGGCAGAGGCGCTCTGCAGAATTTGACCACGCACTATTTGCATAATAGTCACGATGGTCTCATCAGGGTCAGCTGCACATGCTCGACCCTGACGCCCGAGAGCAGCTCTGGCCGCGCTTGCCAGAGATAGTCTCGAGTTTTCCATTAGATTTTGTACATCTCAAAGGAAGTTCACTGCACCGTAGTGTTAGATTTTCTCCCAAAATTATTCTTCTCAATGGCAGCTCGTCAGGAGTTCACATTTTCATTCAATTGTGGTTGACGGTCAGGAAATATTGTGTCCCCAAGAATTATTTAACTTAATTACCAAATAATTGTTAGATACATATCTTTCCGTTTGTTATTTATAGGATATTCTCTGAATCTTAAATATTAGCAAAATTAAATTATTAAATTCTGAGTCGACCTACAGAATTTGATGGAATAATTTCAGAGGTTTCAAGGATATTCTCGCTATTACGTTCCATTTGAAGGCTTCTGGGTCTGTCTTTGAGGCGCAGATGCTTTGTATGAATGAGATCGTATCAGGATAGGTGATAGCATTTTAATTGTATCAATGGGATCATATCAGGATAGGTGCAAGCATTTTAATTGTATCAATGGGATCGTATCAGGATAGGTGCGAACAAGAGTTCAGCGGAGGACGGTGAAGTTTATCCTTGCGGAAGTTCAGCTCGTCTAGAGTGGGAAAAGTTAACAATACCATGCTCAGAGGTTTTGCCTCATTGCATTATTTTATGTTCTACACAATTAAATATTTCATATTTTTTGCATAATATGGAACAAATAAATATAGAAACAAGTATCACATAGGAAATATCGTTCTACGGTTAAATTCGAGCGTATACGAGTAACCCTTAAAAATAATATTAGAAACAAGTGCGTTTTCATATTGATTGAAAAAAACTGGTTCACTCTCAAAATTCGACAAAAAGAGTAGATAATGTCGGAAACCTTAACACGACTTCATTAACGGATGCTGTCCTAATCAGGTCTGTACGAAAATGATGTTCGAACTTTTTATTGAAGTCCTAGACAATTTTTATACCAGTTTTGCCGTTTGGTATCAATGTTACAAAAAGTAACTCAACCTTATTCGTTCAAATAGTACATACGTATTGTTCATAAGTATGAGCTGCATCTAACCTTACGTTCGTCCCATCAAAGAACTCTACTAAACAAGTTTTACTCCATGAGTACGAGTATACTCTAAAAAGCCCAGTTTTTGGGTAAGTTTGGATGGGAATCCTACAACGTGAATCGCAACAGTTCGTAGATCAGCTGTGCAAGCCTGCAAGCTCAACAGCCTAACATCTCATACATAGAATGAACTGCGAGATACTGAAGAAATCGTCCATGCCAATTGTTAAGCCATAATCAAAGAACCATTACAATATCTCTACTGCAGTTAACTTCATTATTAAAAACTAGTCGCGGTCTGAAAATGTCTCTCCTTAGTCTACATCAGACTACATATAAAGAGTCATCTTTCATCAAAATGAACGCCTCCTCTCAACTCAATTAACTGAAGATTTCTTGGAAAAGCCCTGCAGAAAAACATTGGTTCATCCTCCGTGTTCTCCTGACATAGCTCCTTCTTATTATAATTTGTTTAGAAGACTACAGAATCATGCCGAGTATTTACAATTGATATAAGAGAAGAGCCTAAGAAAAATTTAGATTTATGTTTCGCTTCTAAACTGAAAATTTTTGATTAACCTTGTATTTACAAATTTATGAGTAAATGGAATAGGCGTCTAGGAATGAATGGATACCATATTGAAGATCCACTATTTATTAATCATATGTTTCTAATTTTAATCATAATCTTAAAACCAGGCATTACTCTCGTTGTATCCTGGTATTGAACTTCGATGCCGTATACATATCTTTCATTTTGGAATTTTCGATACGCCACGCGTTTAATTACTTAGATATACTTAGAGATGTTTCGGCCGTCGCGCCTAGGCCACACAAGGGTGCTGCCGCTGTGTGTGCATGGTGTGCCTTCACAGATCTGAGAGCTGTTGAATGAGGCCATTTTCCTCTGCCGTTTGATGATAGTGAGGCAAGGGAGGCCTATCGGGGATAGTTTGTAGAAAGTTATCTAGCTTCGTTTTGAAGATATCCAAGGATGCATTGAACTGTCTCAGATCTTTAGGCAGAGCGTTGAAGAGTCTAGGTCCCATCACAGCGAACGATTGTTCATGTCTAGTTCGAACGCTGCCAGCCGCCCTCGCATTGAACGTCGGCACAACAGACATCGTAAGCAACACACATCGTAAGTATCGTTTACGTAAGCAAAAACCGACTAAAATTTCCAGCTGTCTCTAGCTGATCCAAAGACATCTTATTTTTGCGACTGCAGCGCACCCCTCACTCAAGATCCGAGTTCCTGACCATTTATCTCGGAATCACGTCCGATCCAGGAGAGTATGGCGGGGCGAAGAGAGGGCGACTTGAATACCAAGTAGCGTCTGGAACCTCCGAGCTCTATACAAACAGTAAGTTACTGCTCTTGCAGCTGTATTAATACCCAAGA
>VOMN01010201.1:9705-31581 GCA_014899125.1 Orchestia grillus
CTGCTCAAGTGGAGGGTGACCTGCTCAAGTGGAGGGTGACCTGCTCAAGTGGAGGGCGACCTGCTCAAGTGGAGGGCGACCTACAATGGAAGGGAATAGCCTTCGATTGTGACAACAGCGACGGTCGCAGTATAGTGGCAGAGCGCCTAATCTTTTCATATATATTAAAATGTGACTGTATTTCCTCAATGGAGCGCCTGATTGTTTTATGAAGATTAAACCTTGACCGTGTTTCTACAGTCCAGCACACGATTCTCTTATGTAAATAAGGAGCAAATTGTATTTCTTCAGTTGGAAACCTGAGCGTTTAACGTACAATAGCCCATGGTTATATTTCTTTTGTGGTGTTGAACACGTGATCCTTTTACGTCTATTAGAGCCTGATTATATTTTTTCAGTGTAGCACCTGATCGTGAAGTGTCGGAGACCATACTTGCTTTATGTTCGTGTCCCGCTGCCGCCCCACCTGCAGCTGTTTCCTCATACTCGAACTCGTAGGTTCGAGTCCCACCGTACGACTCTGCGTGCATGTCACCACGTCTGTTGTTCTAAAGCTGAAGCTGCAGTGCTTGATGAGAATGTTCCTAAATGAACCTGAAGATTTTGAGATAAACCATCTACTAGTACAGAAAAATGTTACGGCAAGCCATTCATGTTCGTACACCGATTGATTGTTTTTAGTATGCAGCGCGTGTGTGTATAGTATACTAGTTTAGTCCAGGTAGCACATGTGTGTGTGTTATGCTTGTTTAATATAGGTAGCGTGTGTGTGTGTGGCATGCTAGTTTAGCATTGGTGGCGTGTATGTATAGTATGCTAGTTTAGTGTAGGTAACGTATATATGTGTGTGTGTGTGTGCGCTTGGTATACTTGCCTAGTGTTGGTGGTGTATGCGTGTGGTATGCTAGCTATAGTTGATAGTGCACGAGTGCAATATACTAGTTAGATGTGCGTGCTCTACCAAATTGTAGGCAGCGTGTCAGTCTAGCATGCTAGTTTAATGAAAGTAGCTTTTAAGTGCAGCATGGTTGCTTAGAATTGGTTGCGTAAGTGTGTAGTAAGCTAGATGAGCGTTCAACCGTCTTCTTTGAGTATCCCACGTTATCATTCTCTGATGGTACTATCTCTTGCTACATACATAGTACAGCATGTGGTTGTTTGTTGTCAACCGCACTATTCATCTCTTTTTCTCGTGGAAGTTTTGCGCCATAGTATTAATGGAGAGCTCAGTTTCTCCTCAAGTTCGCTCAGTAGTTGCCTGGTCCTGTGAACGCTTTGGACATCCTGAAGTTTTGTCTTTACTTCCATGGTATTTTAAAGCGAAAAATTCCACTGTTGTTGTGAGGCATACGCACAAGCTGCCGCTACACTCCTGCAGAGAGCGAGGCAGTTATCTTTAAGAGGAGATGATAGCACCTCGCGATAATCGTACACACTCTGCTCATGTCTTCTTCACACACCAGTTGCATGAACAACATACTTTCTTTTGGCTGGTCGAGGAGTGGCAGGGGGGTGGAGGGGCCGTAGTTCCAAGAGGCGACATGCAGGCTGCTGGGAGGTCTGCTGCGACCAGCTGCAAACGAAGTAACGCGTCAGCGTCCCAGCGAAGTCGCCCATCTCCAGAGGAGCTTGATCCTCGCCGGTCTTGGCACGTGAGGGTCGAAAGAGCGGACCGCTGTAAAAGTTGTTCATCGCGCTGGTAAAATTTTTAGTTTTTGGTGTGGAGATCAGCACAAGAGTAGGAAATAGTTAATTGAGCTGAAGAAAACTGTATTACCTTTTCTTTTATTATTGTTGTACCTGAAAAACATTAAGTAGAAAAGTGAGGTGTAGATGTCAGCAGAAGGATACTGCGGCATCAGTTGAAATAATAGGCACTGCAAACTTGAAGGTGCTCAAATTTTTGAACAAAATATCTTCAATGATGATCTTTTCAACACTTTTTACTCTACGCCGGGTGTTAGGGAAAAAGAGGTAAGAAATTTCACATCTACCAGAAAGTGGCGAATTAGAAACATTTGCCTCTATGGAACTTTCGGACAAAAAAATTGTTTTTCAGATGTTAGCTGTTTGATAGAAGGGAAATTTGAAAGCGAATTGCTCACGAATAATTTATTCATACATTTACTTTACAAAAGTTGCTCAAAGTTTCCACCACTCACGTTGATGTTGTCACGTAGCCTCTGGTGTAAATTTGAAAACATTTTGAGACCTGGTGCGTAACTGTTTGGAAAATGTTTTTGGTATAGCCAGGGTGCCTGTCTGGCGTAATCATTCGTAGCTCCACAAGGAAGGCACATGTGTGCGTTTCTTAAGTTGTTCACGTTGCCAGCGCTGTGTCACAATAGAGAATGAATAGAAACAAATGGGTAAACGAGAAGTTACCTTACTGCGAGATTTGAAACAATCTAGAACTTACGGGCTAAACGTTTTCCTCAAGTATCTCAAAGCCCAACTTTTTTTGCCAACCTTCATAGAGAAAAGCTTCATTTTTTCGCTTCATTAGTTTGCCACTTTCTGGTCGATGTGAAATTTTGTACCTCTTTTTTCCTTATCACCCTGTATATATGTACTTCAAAACACATTCTCATAATTTCATCACAACGATGCCTGAAATGAATATAAATATAAAACGAAAAATGAAGATATTTCTTCCTCCGCAGTTACAGAGCCTGGACCACAACTGTAACGAACACGGCAGTAACGCGACAGTGACATCAGCTATCAGCACAAGACCGAGCTCGGCTGCAGTGCTCACACGTCAGCAGCTTGTCCTCAATCTTTGGTTCGCCTCTTTAAAGTACATAGACGGCTGGCATACGCCGCAGCTCCACATTGTCGTGGTAGTGCAGCTTGACTGGTAGAGCTTTTAGGAGATTCATTTGTTCAGCTCCAGCCCCTCCCATGCTGCTGGGGCACCACAGCAGGCATCGGCCGGCAAAGTTGTGCCTGTGGCGGAAAAGTTGATATCGTTCGGGCCCCTGCACCTCCATTTTTGTTGGTTGTGGGTTGGTGGGTTACGGGTGAGTAAGATAGGGGTTTATAAATGGGTTAGATAGCTCGAATGTTATAGATGAGTGAGTTAGCTGGAAGAATGGAGCTGTGCGGCGGGATAGTTGAGGGTTATAGCTACTTATGTGGGTTAGTTAGAGGGTTGTAGACACTTTCGTGGACTAGTTAGAGGGTTATAACTACTTATGTGGGCTAGTAAGAGGATTATAGCTTTTTATGTGGGCTAGTTAGAGGATTGTAGCTACATATGGGGGTTATTTAGAGGGTTGTAGCTATATATGTTGACTAGTTAGAGGGTTATAACTACTTATGTGGGCTAGTTAGAGGGTTAAAACTATGTATGTGGGTTAGCTAAAGGTTTGTAGCTACATATATGGGTTAGTTAGGGGATTGTAGTTACATATGTGGGTTAGTTATAAGGTTGTAGCTATGAGCATATGTGGGTTAGTTAGAGGGTCGAGTTATGTACACATGTGAATTACTTAGAGGGCTTTGCTACGTATGTGGGTCAGTTAGAGAATTGTAGCATGTAAGTTAGAGGGTTGTAGCTAAGTTCGTGGGTTAGTTAGAGGGTTGTAGCTATGTGAGTTAGCTAGGGGGCTTTCGATACGAGGGTTAGCAGTAGGGTTCTACTTTAGAGGGGGTTCAAGGAATGGTTTCTTGGGGCTAAGAGGAAAGACAATGGGACGTCCTGCTCAAATGGGCGGCGGAAAATACCTCGACGTGTCTGTAAATGCGCTGCCTCCTCGATGTGGGTGTGGGAAATGCGATAGTCGGGGAGTTCACATAAATGAAAAAAACACGTATTTACTGAGGAGAAAACCAGGCTTAATGAATGCTCTTTCAGTAAGCGTGGGTAGCACATCATTGTGATCAACCATTATGATGTAGACAACCCAAGATAATCGAACCAGTACATAGAGTAAGATTAATGTACATTTGTACACAAGGTTCTGATGAATAAGCAAAAGACGAAGTGCATTTTGAGAGGAGTCCAACGGAGAGAGAAATGAGTAGGTGAATAATGAAGAAAGAATGAATCGACTTTTCACTTGTTGAGGAAGAAGTTCTGGAGAGGCTCTTCAATAAATATAAGGTATCGCGCCTTGATCACGTGCTATGGGTCACTCATTTCCTGCTGCACGCGCTGAGGCTTCACCTCTATGCGGAGGCAGGACGACTTTCCTCATCTGTTGTACCTCGACCCCCGTTGTGTTCGGGTGGGGAAAATTTGAGCAATCGCTTGGGCAACTGATGGCACCCACACGTGAACTTGGAGCGTTGCGACCTAGCGCCAGCAGGAAAGGACGGCAGTGAACGTTGAATGAGACAGCGCACAGAATGAGACAGCGGAATACAGAACTTGCACATACGCTTATTTGATTCTTACTTGGTTTTCCTCTGAGCAACAACAATGGCAACATTCACTGTCTCAAGCAACATTCACTGTCTCAAGTAGAGGAACGTGAATTAGCGGAACGAAATTGGAAAACTTTGTACGTCAATAAGAAACGAATTGTTCACTCAGAAAGAAAAGAAAAACATGAAATTTAAAGCAATACCATCGACCTTCTCCAATTTCGCCTCTTTTAGTGGTGTGTTCTGCCTCTCGCGCCACTCGTGGAAGAAATCAGATGACTATGCAGAGATAGCGACCAGTGAGCACCCTCATGCTGTGCAAAAGAACTCTCTTGAGATCAAGATCGGAGTACGCAACTCTCGATAACTGTTTGACCTTCATCATTTGTTTTTCAAAAACAAATCAATCAAAAACTGACCACTAAGATTTAATTCAGAGCTGACTTCTATGTATAGTTATAATTGCTACACCCCCTTTACTGAAAGCTTGCAATGAAGAAAATGTCCCTAAAATTGTGCATTTTTAGGAGACAATGTCCTCGCCTTCAATTTCATCTTTAAATTCTATATCATACTAAAAAACAACGCTGGAATTGAAATTGCAGCACGGACGTGGTGAGGTGAACATTTGTCAACGTACGCTTAAGACCTTGTGACCGCACGATGCTTGTTTAAAATATTTTCCCTTTTGGAATGAATCAGTTCTAAAATGCAATAGTACAGTTTCTCACCTCATTTACGGACATCGGATGCGATGGACAAAATCTGTACGGCTGAACTCGAGTTTCACTGGATAAAATGACCAGTACAGAAAACAAGATAGTCACATGTGGAGTGTACACGTCAAAGGATAACTATCCCTCTAATAGGTTTGTTCATTATAGATTCAACTGTACTAACATATGAATGTACCAAGATCCATGTCATAAAGGACATTTTCTTCAACATAATTTGGCCAATCAGCTGCCTGCAGTCGTGCAGGACAGAGGCGGCGACATGGGCTGAAGCAAAGCTAGCTAGCTGCCTAGGGATGAGACCACCTTCAAATTTGGTGAGAAGACTCAAGTAGTTTCACACCTGCCAAAATAAGATTAGAGCCGGACATCTGAAATTGCCTATCTTTCTTCATCGTATATTTAGCTATGCCATCTGATAATGCATTCTTCAAGCTAATATTGCGCTATTTTTGGGTGTGAAATTTCGTATATCATGAGTATAAGCACATTGATGGTCACCAGCTGCCTCTATCTGACCTAATTTTTTGGCAGGCTACATTAGCTCATACTCACAATATTTATATTATTTCTTCACTCATGATGTCTCTCCCAGTTCTAACAACTTGACAGCTTTAAAAATTGATCATCCTATTTCCGAACATTTTCGTTTAGAAATCAGTCAGGCGTACTCATTTCCTCTTGCACGATGCCCTCGCATCCTAGGAAGCACCGCTGATCTAGTCATCTCCGTGGCTGCCCTTGTGATCTAGTCATATCCGTTGAAGTCTCACCGATCTAGTCACATCCTTGGGTGCCCCCTAATCCAGTCACCTGAACAGAAAACATCAGTTTCAGGCACAGGCAGAGTCGCTTGGAAAAGATGACTGCACACCACACAACGGCGTCCCTCTCCCATTTAT
The DNA here is from genome assembly GCA_014899125.1 of Orchestia grillus. Lineage (NCBI taxonomy): Eukaryota > Metazoa > Arthropoda > Malacostraca > Amphipoda > Talitridae > Orchestia > Orchestia grillus. The sequence continues at coordinate 15,713 of VOMN01010201.1, forward strand.
GAGCCTTCTTATCACGTATTATGTGCACCGTAATAGAATAATATAGCTACCGAACACGAATGCTTCTTTTACACGCTAAACCCAAGTGGGGCTGCGCCGCCGCGGTGCCGCGCGAGGCACAATGGAGCGGCGCTGGTCCGCCCTACGCCTGTCGTCCGCGAGGCGCCGCGCTGCTGCAGACAGAAGTGTGTCTAAAGAACATCAGTTCCCAGTGGAACTTTCTTGCCGAGCGTCTGCTTATAATCTTGGCTGCTCAAACGCAGATATCGCCGTCGTATAGTTGGTTATCGACGGGGCGGCGAAAAATTTGGACAGGGTTGCAGAGCAGCTCAGTTTCGGTTCAATTCAGGAGGCGAATCTCTCTCCAACCAGAAACACAGATATAGTTCTCGATTTATGTGCGGGTATCGTACTTGCCTCACGGAAAATTGAATTTATATTCGGAATTTTTAGTTGCAGGTATTCGAACTATACGTTTTTGTTGACTCAAGACCAAATATTTTGATTACCTGAGACTCAAAATTTTGAACGCAAGTAAAATTGTGCGGAAACCAAGCACGGCAAATGTCCAGGACAACAGCAAATCGAGGACTCCTGTCGCTGGCTTCGCTCGCATGCCAAAGTGAAGATTGCATGTAATTTTGAAAGTTATCTGTGTGAAATATTAATTTCACTAAAGGGAGCTGCTTCGGCATGTTATCTGATGGCCGTTGGGACGAAAGGGGCTGCTGGGTGCCGGCTGGGCTGCACAACCCCACGGGAGCTCGCCACCTCATACGACTAGAGACCCTGGTGTCGGGTACTCGTACATCACTCAACGGTACAAATGATGTTTTACTCAACGGTACAAATCATGCCCCACTCAACGGTACAAATTATGCTTTACTCAACGGTACTAATCATGCCCCACTCAGCGGTTCAAATCATGCCCCACTCAAAGGTACAAATCGGGTCTAACTCAATGGTACAAATCCCGCTGAACTGATGTGCAAACCAACCCGAATGTTTTGTTAGGCGATTTGTATATTTTTCTTAAACTGTACTTCATTTTTAAATATTTACTCAATTATTTGGAGAGTTAAGGAGAAGAATTGAATATAACTTGTAGAAATGAGTCAATTGAAAATTCGAGCAAAAAATTTTTATTTGAATTATTGGCGAATTGTAATACATTACATAGTGTAATACTACGATGAATGAAGTAGTCCTACAGACAAAATCATGGTTCGCAAATGGTATATGTGGCACAACATTTGAGTACTCTCTGAGTACTCAAGATGATTTCTGATGATTTCTGAGTACAAGGATGATTTCTGGAATGCTTCTTTGAAATAGCGCAGAACTTTTTTCAGACTTTTGGTGAGACGTACAGTATATATGTAGTTCAAATACGACACTTTGAGACCATAACATTGCCGGCGCTCTCATGTAATGAAGATGGAAAACTAGCTAATGAATGCACGTGGATCGCATCCTCAATGCATATTTTTTCGTAACAAAATCAGTTTATTATCGTGCTATCAACGATGGGCTTTTACAGGTGAACTCATTAATTGAGATAATAGACTGCGACGTCGGCACCGAGGTCGTCTGCTTAAGTCGCTTCCATTGGACACTCCAAATGAACCCTGTCACCTGTTCATTTTTTTCCAATTCATTTTTAAACGAACAAACAGTACATATTTTATGCACTTGTGTGTACTTTCGTCCTCGTTTTGAACGAAATAATGTTGAAAAATAGGACCAGACTTGTTGGTTTCTGTCGTAGCACTTGGGGAACAGGCCTGGGCGTAAAAGGGTTAAAGGCTGCAGGTCTGTGGTGGAGCCGGGACTTTCTTTTCCTCAATTTCATATGACTCTTTTCTGCTCGTCCGTTGGAGCTCAGAACTAAGCGTACATTTTCTGCGTTTAAAAATATAACTGGATTTGACTGAGGAACTTTTCCCCCAACAAACACGATTTTCTGAGTTTCTGAAGGGTGTTTCGGTTATGCATCATATACATATGCAGATTGTATCACGAGTTCTTGAAACATAAAATAATTTCCGTTCTTATTAATGAGGTGGCCTGTCTCATCTTGCATATACTTACATTAACCGCTCATTTTATTGAATAATTTCAGCCTATGTCATGTTTCGTAAGGAAACTGAATTGTCATTGAAATTATTGGAACGTGTTGCACAAGCAAAGCGCCTTGACTTCTTATCTCAGCTCAGAGCCGGAGCTCGAGAGCTCAATAAACTCTGGAGGAAGACGACAAAGTGAAAAATTGAAGACTGACAATTCATTCTTAATAACGGGGCTTGACTGATAACGTCTGCCAAGGACGGGGGGTGAGGAGGGCAGGGGAAAGGATGTGGCCTTAATACATTGAAAAACTGGTGTGTGCAGGTGTGGTGTTGTTGGTTGTGCAGGTCTTGGTGGTGCTAATTTTGTAGCAGGTGTTGATGTAAGTGTTGCTGCAGGTGTTGCTGCAGGGGAGCTTCATTTTTGGTAGGGAATGACTGACGGTACTTGGACCATTTCTGCGAAACGATCTGAGTTGCACTCTGCTTTCAAATCAACGCAAGAAAAAATATAGTCATAGAGATTTCGTGACATAATTGTACTCAGATCAGTAAACATTTCTCATTTAATTAGCCAGCCAACTTAGGACAAGATGACGCTCTGAGAGGCAGCGAAGGGCGGCGAGGTGTACCTAAGGCAGCCCAGGACTCCTGTGAATGGCTGTCTCCCATGCATGGCTGCTATGTCGATACGTTCGCTGCCGCTGTGGTCACATTTAAGTAACCCTAAAGGAAAATGAGGCGTCTACATCAGCACCTACCCTGAATTGATTTTGAGAACAGAACGTGTTCCCTGACACATGTAGTTCTGTAAAATATGAGTACGTCCGTGGTCAATGTTTATACTTGGTTCGGGGCGCTATCGCAGCAAAATTATAATCAAGAAGGCGATGACTGTTTCAGAAATGAAATGCAAATAAAGTAAAGTTTCAGGGTGTGCAAGTTATGAACAAGTTTGAAAATAAATTGAGATTCTGTAGGGCTCGTTTTCTGTTGAAGATACTGGGCATTGATACTTTTTTAGTGCCAGTTCTGACCCTTTCTTCATTTCATGGAGCGGCCGAGGTTGTGTCAGTCTCATCACATGAGCGACTGATCAAATTATCGACCGCCTCACTGAGATAATTTTAGCCTATTAGTGCCTGAAAGCCTAATTTCTACAGTATTCGTGCTTCTTAGCTGCCTTCAAATACTGGCTTAGTTGGCTTACACTTCAAAATGTGTGCGTTAGTGACAGAGGCTTTCTGTACAGTATCTACCAATTTTAAAAAATTAGTTGAACAATTGTTTATTTACGCAGTTCTCCACTTCAGGGAGTTTTAGCTTTTGCTTAAGCTTTCTAAAATTGTTTCCTCATGCCATCATCTACATGATTATCACAACTCTTTTTCAACCTCATTAACCCCCGACGCCAATTAACTGCCACCGCGAGAGACATGCGCGTAGTATAAATGTCAATAAAGAACGCTGCGGGACTCGCAAATCCCTTAGCTCATTAAAAAAAAATACCATTGATCATACGAAATCAAATGATAAAAGTACACTCATGCATACATACATGTTGTTAACTGTTGTATGCAATTACTTGGTAGTAACGCATATGTTTGGGATATTCCCGATGTTTTAAGTTGACAATCACGAACAGTTTGCCTTGTAGTCATTGCCAAGAAGTGACAATCACGAACAGTGTGCCTTGTAGTCATTGCCAAGAAGTTCATGCACAACCGCGGGAGTGTCCGAGTCTCCATGCGGGTTGAGACCATGACGGATGGCACGAGTGGCGTCTGAGGAGACGCTGAGGAGACCATTTTTGTGCCCGGGCATGTTTCCTGCACGAAACGTGTTTCCAACCTCAGCGACTTGGCGCGCCGATAGATTGATTTTGCGCAATCACTCAGCACGGAGACGGTAAGATAATTCTAAGTCACTATCACTCTACAGACGCAGGTAATTCTTTGAATACGAAGAGCTTAAAGAAAACCATGGATAAAAGAGGCAAGAAAATCAATACATTTCATTCGCTCTTGATTATCGAAGGCCTTGACTTTCTCGAGCCTACGCATCTTACGACAAGTTTCCTGCAAACAGGCTTAGGAAATGAATAAGATTTAATGACAGGGCAGAGTGTGGCGACGGCGACCGTGCTGGCCGGGACCGAGGGCATCCGCAGCTCGCTCAGCGCTCCCGTGGGAACAGCATCACAACAATATTTGTTCACTGCCATGCACACTGCAATTTACTTCACTTTAAGACACGCTGTTCACAAAATAAAGTGCTAGCATAGTTACTCTCATAAATATAAAAGTTTCATGTGACAAATTTTCTCAGGAATGGTTAAGCCTTTATTCTACAGAATTTTTTCAAGCATGATGGGGCGATAATTTTACTAACTGCTTGTATAAAAGCAGGTAGGCAAACAAAATCTGTTAGTTTCTTCTTCTCTAAAACGGGTCTTTTTCCTAAGCCTCGATTGGTTTTACACAAAATTTTTGGAGTCTATGCGGTTTTGCTCTCTTTTGTACGTTCCCTTTATCATAATCTATTAATAATATTTTAAAACCGACGATTCTTTCATGAAGCCTGTGTGTCATTACTATGTCATGGGGCTTCACGACCTCAGCTTTGATTTCCTTGAGGCCGAGCTGTCCGACCTTTTGTAGGGCACGAGTAAAGTTCGTCCTCGACTCGTCCTCGAGGCTCGTCCTCGACTCGTCCTCGAGGCACCTCGATGCATTTCTTCAACAATGCCATCTTCACCGCAACAAGCTACGTATGTTTGCCAAATAAATGCCCCTACCGCGTAAGTTTTTGACACCGAGCCACTCTAATCCTAAATTTTTATGGTCCCATTGGCTAACATTTGGCGTTTGAAAATATTTGATCCAGACGTAAAAAAGTTTAAGTAGGGTTCAAAACTAGTGACGTTGCGGGACTTTCTTAAAATTGTCAGCGATTGGTGAGTTTTAAAATGCTTAGGCTGAATTTAAGGCCAAGGGAATATTCGCTGGTTATCTATCAGCAGGAGGAACAAAAAGATTTTATGATTCTCACGACTGAGCGGCCTTTCTTGCACGCCCAAAAGGCATATTTTTAGGAACGCGTGAATTTTAAGAAGTGGATTGCCTTATGAAGAGAAAAGAAGGATACCTGAGATACAACCAATTCGAATACAATAATTTAACTAGTTGTGGTTAATGTTATAGGTAAAGAAGTCGAAGTCTCATATTTCAGTTTGTTATTATCTTGATGCACTGTATGATATGAAAACTATATCTCCTAGACGGATTAGATAAAAACGTATTTATTCGATTATAAATCAGCTCATCATGCCTGCAGCAATTGTGGTTATGCCTATTAACCCATTACCTCGGTGGTACATAGTACCGTCAAGTGGCCTGATTGTCGTCGCATGAGGGCATGTCTCAGTCATAGGCAGGAAATGTGCACACCATGGGAAAAGAATGAATTCCAAGATTTTTAGAGATTATACATTTTTGGTGTTTTACGTCTGGAAGCGTACGCTTGGATGGGAAAAATATATCTATCATGATAGTGATCGAAAGTACATGGTTGGCAAAAAAGTTACTGGCTTTGACTGCTTCAGAACAAGCAAAGTATTGGAGATAAACATTGACAGTCACTTTACTTGAATATTGTACCAAACTTGAAGCAAGTATTGGGAGAAACTATTAATGTAGTTTCTTTGATCATTCCAACGTATATGAATTATCTGTGGTTCATTTTCTGATACCAGTAGGGCAAAATTTACGAGAGATGTTGCAAAGTATGTGAAATACTGGCATTCTCCGCACCACGTTTGATAAAGTTAGTCCTCGAAACTCCCGACTTGGATGAAGACATTACCATTCATTATTCATTTCTTCCCCATTAAGAACGTTTCTTATTCAATTTTCTTTAACAAGATCATTAATACCCGCCTATTAAGTTCATAAACCATTGATACCGTACACATTACGTGCACTGCATTTAGAGTACGTACTTAACCACTGGCTGGTTAACTTTGCTATTGAATTACCTTTATTCTGCGATTGCAAAGTAATATTCCAAGCGCGTTCACGAAAAATTCGTTAACCCAATGTTGAGTCAAGACAGGCTAGAATTTCCCGGTGACTTTAATTAAAAAGTAGGTAGACACAGCGTGGTAGCCGTGAAATGCCCCGTGGTATGAGCCTCATTTGACGGCTGACCAAGACTGCAGCACTTCCGGTGCCCCAATTGGCCGCCGCCGCTGTGACGTCACGGGGGAGACCAGCCAGCCTATCGTCAATTAAGAAAGAAAGAAAAAAGGAAAAAAAGAAAGAAAAATAGCTTATTCTCACGATGGCTTGAATTTGGAGAAATGAAAGGATGCTGTTAGCTGCCCGAGCTCCAGAGGCCAAGTCGAGGAGTGTATCAGGACACATGGTCTGCAATGTGCACTTGGACTGCAGAAAATGTGCTCAATATCTTAACTATAGCTAAGGGACAATCCTCAAATGTAGTCTGAGACTCAGATCATAGAATGAATGAGATTATGAGGGTGAGTGGGATTCAAGTCTAACAACGCATCCCTCTTGTAAATATTAATGGTCAAAATACAACATAATCTAAGACACAAGCATCTGTGTTGAAGGTGGATCTGCAGCAACAGATATGTGAATAGGTATTCAGAGAATTCATCAAAAAGAACTTTGAGTTCCAATAAAAACGCTTTCATATGTCGTTTGTTATCTTTTAATGGCTATTCACATTCCTAGCGATCTATAAAAAAAATATCCGGTGTCATCCTGCGTCTTGCGTCATCTAGCTGATTTCACGGCATGACCGCAGGCTGGTGCTGCATTCTTTGCACGGCTTCCACTGCACTGCTCGTACTGCACGGCTCCCACTGCACGGCTCGCACTGCACGGCTCTCACTGCACGGCTCGCACTGCACGGCTTGCACTGCACGGCTCGCACTGCACGGCTCCCACTGCGCGGCTCGCACTGCCTATAATTTGGACAGCGGTCCGTCATGGAGGGCTAACATTTCCTAACGTAATCATCTCGAGAAAGAACGCTCAGTGAAGAGAAGCCAAGTAAAAATCTTGCACGCACGATATGACAAAAAAGAACAGTTAAGAATCAATGTATCGTGCTAACGATTTTCGAGAGTACTCATAAAAAGCAATGCTTTTTGTACACTTTAGGATGGAAAAAGAGCAGTTTTATTTCAAACCGCTCGCCGGACCACACTCTGTTTTCGCATGAGGCTTAGGCCGCGGTGCGCCCGCCGCAGCTGCTGTCTGCAGCGCGTCTCTTTCTTCACACACGCTGCCGGATCTTAAGTTGTGCATCCGCACTACAGACTAAATTACGGAGACCTGCTTATTGATCTCTGCCAGGACCCGTGCCAACGAGACATTTTTGAGCGGATTGTTGCGTGCCTGTGCACTTTCCCTGACTTTGTTTCCGAAGGACATGAAATGATTTTTTCTTCCAAGCATCGCGTTGATTTTGAGAGAAAACGTTTCTGCAAACTGGTTTTATATTCATGATTACGATAGAAAGCGGCCAGACTACGAGGCAAAGCTGATTATGTGACGGGCTCGGGCATGACGAACACGAAAAATCGTACGTCTGAGAGACCGTGTGTGTATTTGGGCATTCCGATGATATGGCATGTCCTCTCATTATTTCCATCTACCTTCATTTTTTCCCTGTTTCGTCCCTGTTTTTTTTGTGTAATATGCAGAACTTTCCCACGTCTCGTTTTCAGAATAAATCGTCCCTCACCAGGTTGGATAATGGCCCACCTTGGTTGGGTCTCATAAAAACAAATATTTACTTTGTAGTCCGAATGTACCCTGACTAAGCGCATGTCCAGGCAGTTACCTGGAGAGCGTGACTGCGGCTGCCACTGCCCGCCAGTACGCACACAGCGTTCGAGGCTCAGAAGTTTACGCAAACCTACGTCCAATGTAGCGGTGGCGCTTGTGCTGAGTGGTCGTGTGCTGGTGTCTTGTGCCGACGTGCCGTAGCTGCCTCTACTCTCTGGTGACTTACCTGCGGTGACGTGCCCAAAGCCGTAGCTCTCCGAGAGCTTCTGTGAGCTTGCTCTTCTTATTGTGCTCTGTGATGAAAAAATGACTGTGACCTGACTTGAAAGAATAACGTGCCAGAAAAAATTTTAATGAGTTTTTACCAGAAAAAATGACAGTTGATGGGTCGTCTCAGGTGTGACTCGCAATCACTTCTGCTGAATTTTTGTGCTGGTGAAAAGTAGCAGACTAAACTTTGTGAAAATACAGAAAAAAAAATTCTGACACCCTACGAGTTTTACGAAATCATAACAAGAGGGACCTACGTGGGCCGTGAGAACTGCTACTCGGGCTACAATTTTGTTTCCTAGTATTCCAATGAATCTTCAGAATTGATTATCTGTCGACTTGAGAAAGAGTCACCTGCTGACAGTGGAACTGCTAACAATAACTGATGTAGTCTTGATTCTGCCTTCTTTGTATTCAGTTCTTATCTATCGTGAGCTCAGTACCCTTCTCGACGTTCACTCTTTTTCTTATCAACGAACCTTTTCATCAAAACACTGAAAAATTCAGCACACGTAGATAAGGTACCAATCTCGTTGCAGAAGAAGTCCTTGTAGACGTAGCCTTCGTTATGTCCAAACGAGGGACATTTTCTTTAAAATTCCCTTCAAGCTCTTAACATATAACGTTCGTGTGTCGACAGAAAACAGTTTTGCATCTCTGAGAAGTAGCAAGAGCTTCCCTTCGGTTCCAGGTTACATGGGCCCCCGTCGGTTGCAAAGTTCTGATGTTGCCTTGATTGTTTTCCGTAGCGTTGGTGTCTCGACACGAAGCGTTGGAGCAGCGCCTGGCGCGCCAACACCTCTTGGTGATCAGCGTTAGAATGCGGTGTCGTTTAGTGATCGAACAGCGCCATTATCCTCCCTGTCGCAGAGACAGATTCCCCCCATCGGGACGACATCGCTTGCCTCTTCTCACCGCCACCAGGCAGAGGCCTTCCACTACAAAGCACCCTTGTGTAAATCGATCTAACTCAGCCAAGTCCTGCCATTGGCACGTCTTATCTGTCCATTTGCCCTCTGGTGACAAATTCCTGACTCACTCTGCCGGAGTGAAGAGCAGGAGTGACATTCATTGCATCCTCCTAGGTGCCCACGGCAACGTCCGTGACAATCAAGAAACACCTGTGCCTACAAAAATACCTAAGCGAATTCGTGAAAATATTGAAAAAGTTAACCTAACAGTTTTCTCTGAAACTGTGCGGTGTAAGGCGGGGAAATTTACGTATTTGAAAACTCAAGACTCTGGATTATTTCGTGCAAGAGTTTCGTGTATTTTAACTCAGAGCAAAGACAAACGTAGGCCAAGACGTAAGTTTAGCTTGTCGTCAGTGAACAGAGACTGCTTGTCTATATTCCGTAAACTTTTGAATTTACATTTCAGTGTAACCCCAGGATACTGGAACAATATTACCCCCTTTAACTTGAAAAATAAACCTGTTTTCATCTTTCTTACGAGATTGCTTAACTTTGCACGGAGTAGTAAGAGCCCCATCAGCGAAGCGTCGTCGTGTCACCCATGGTCGCACGAGTCTTCGTTGGGACTCAATGCGTTGTCCAGCGACTTAAATGATATTTTCAAGGTGAGTCTTTGCATTTACGGGTCTGGTGTATTTATCTGAGCAGTTGTGGCTGTTTTCCGTGAATTTGTGCCGTTATCTCGTCAATTTTGAGGTGCTAGATGTGCGTCAGCTCTACGACTACGTGCATTGTATCGGCTGAGGTTCTCAGCTTGTTCGTGATCTAGTCTGTTGACGCACGCTGCATTTCGCTACTTTTCGCTACGTTTTGTGATGCTTTTCTGTGTGATTTCGTGTCGTCACCCCAGCCCTCTCACACAGTCGGCACTCGAGCTGGGTATGGAGGATATTTTGTGCTCAAACAAACCCTCGCTGGTCCTGAAAAAATTTGTTTCAACTTAATATAAGGCAGTGCATGTTACACCTCCTGAAAAGGGTAGTCGAAAATATGAATTTTCACAGCGAAGCCACGTATTTTTATTTTCTCTCTACCACTAAGGCTAACAATTTTTTTTTTCCATCCCATGAAAAAAAACAGTGAGCATCTTTTATTTTACGGCTGACTACTCCTGAGGCGCACACACAGACCGTGGAAGCACCTGTGTGTGAGTTCACCTCACAGTGATACTTTCTCTATTAGTTTTTATTCTTAGACCAAATACGCGCATAAGTAAAGAGATGCACGGAAGATGTTCGCTCTGATACTGTTTTCAAGACGTTCGAGCTCGAGCTTTGTTTTGAATGGTTTTAATTCCATGGCAACGTCCTCCCTTTTCAATTCAGCTGGCAACACTCTTTGGTGCGGTGCTGACGGCGCACTTCTGATCACAAACAAACCCAATAAAGCTTCGTTTTCCTTGTCCCAACCCCTGTCCAACTTTTCGTAGTTGCAACAATTTCTTGCTGAACAGCACAATTCTTATCCACTTACCCTTACAATGCTTCAGGCAGCCGCGTTATTCGCTAATGGGTTAGAAGTAACGTGTTATCATAGCATTCTCCCTTCCCATTATCTGTGAATGCTGTTTGCATACGAAGTTACTGACTTATGCGTGTGCATCGCCATGAACATGACGGGCAGCTCTTGCTCTCAGGTACGCAAGGGCCTTGCAAATCATGATGGTACGTTGCACGTGTCGCATTATGTCTAGTATGATGCCTTTCATAGCACGGCGAGTACGTTGTATCGCGCTGCTGCGCCAGCTGTATCATCCAGATAGCAGTCCCGCTCTCGCGCTATCGGCCCGATGTGGGTATTACTCTGCAGCACATCTTGCAGTTTACAGCATGGCCCATCTCTACTAGCATACGTCTTAAAGCATGACACCTAATAGTATATTAGCATACTATTAACAGCATGACAAATATTAGTATATTGGCATACTATTATCAGCATGACACCTATTAGTATAGTGGCATACTATTTACAGCATGACATCTGTTAGTATATTGGCATACTATTAACAGCATGACACAACTCAGTACATCAGCATATAGCTTACAACATGACACATATCAGCACCACTCAGCATGCCAGCACCCCGTTAACAGCCTGTAGTGCTTCATGACGTCAGCTGCCAAATACGTTCCCGTGCACGTCGCTGCCAGCGTTGACGTCTCGCCCCCGTGATCCTAAAGGGATTAGGTCTGGCCTTGTTTGGGCCGAATTAATTGTTTGTTTACCAGAGGATTAGCTGCCATATTCCAGTGCAAGTGATACAATCCTATGAGACAAGCCAGCGCAGGGGGAGACTGGGACAAATGTAGTCGCTGTTGTTCGATAACACCTCAACGGAACTTGGGTGTTTTGGAGAGTTACTGAAACTTTTGAGAGCATCGTGTTCGGCAGAGCGCTAGCACAAACCTGTACCAGAATACTATGTAGCATAAGCCTGTACCAGAATGCTAGCACAAGCCTGTACCAGAATGCTAGCACAAGTCTATACGCAGGCCTGAAGCAAAGTATTAGCACAAGCTTGTATCCAAGTTTTAGCACGAGCCGGTACCAGAGAAACGCGAGAAGGTGAGGGAAAATCTCACTGGTCCCACATTTCTCTGCACTGCGCCAGTTTTATTTCAATTCCTTATTATTAGCGCCAAGGTGAATACCATTCTGAACTAATCCCGAGGGCAATTTTGAATCACGGAAATCAATTCACAAAGTCGTAGGAAAGGTGACAGCTCTGAATCCCTTCAGTGTGGCTAGAAATTACCCATTTGTCTTGCCTTTGTGTGAGGCATGCTTTGCTTCATTAAGTACTGGAGTCAACAACTGCCAAATGTGTCGTACAGTCATTGTGTGTAGTGCAAGCTGCTAACGAGGTCTGAGTCAGCAAAGCTGGTGGCGCCAGGTAGTCGAATTGCGGGTTGTGGGTACCGTAGACTTACTTTACTTTTCCTGAAGCACTATAGCCTGAATGGTTCCTCGTTCTATGTAAGTTGTCAAATTTAAAAAAAAAACACCCTAACGAGCGAACAAAAAAATGATAAAGAGAAAGACGAAATTTTAATCGCCAAGAATGATTCATGTGTCTAAGTTGAAAAACAGAAGCGTCAATTATATTCTTCATTGCCTCTCTCACCGAGTGGCTCAGATTTTTACCGCCGTGTATATGCAGTACATACGTATGCTTCCTTTTTCTTTTGGATAGTTTCAGGTGTAGGAATGCAGAAATGTCGACTGATGGCGTTGGCTGGAGATGTAATAGGTGGTCAATGAATGTACTGTTCAGAAACCAACTCTATTCGCACATTTTTACCTGACGTAAGCACATCTTGCCCCTTTGTTTATTCCACCAACTTCAAAAGCTAGATTCGATCTGATATTCATTTCCTAAATCTTGCGTCTTCTCAGCAAATATGACCATCCTTATACTTTTGAAGGTGTAATGAGATGTTTTTTAGATAAGCTTCCACTGTGCATAACACAGACAGAGTTCGTTTCTTAGCAATTTCCGAGCACAGCGAGCGCTGAAGGGCAGACGGTAAAGCCTGGGAAGAACGTAAGTCGAGCTCTGTGGGGACCTGGCCCCTGCCCCTCGGTCGCCATCCCCCACTCACACGCGAGGTCTCAACTTTTTTTGTAGTTTAATATGCTTGAAATGCAAGTCAGGATAGGTACAATAATTTCGCTATTCAAAATTGGAAGACAAATACATTCATGAATTCGTACGGTGATTTGTACGAACGCTATCATTTCACTTCTTCGTGAAACCTCAAAAGATTTTCAATGGTCTTTGTGTCCTCGAGTCAGCCATGTGTTCTGCATAGTTTTCATTTACAATATTTATTAAAACTGTCTCTGGATTCAGCGAGTGAGGTTCTCCTGAGCCAGCGTTTCAGACGCTATTATTGTCCCCAGTCTGGCATTTTTATCGTTATTTTTTAAGTTTTGGCATTTTGTGGTTTCTCATGAAACTATTTCTTCCAGCACGATTTCTACTAAATGTTTTTGGAAATATGTATCCTCGTTTTCTATATCTCTCTTTAATATTAACTTGAAATGATCGTCCCAAAAATTGTGCATCAATCGGAATATTTTATTTATTGCGGAACACATCAATCCACGTGTGGGTGGAGATGTTTTTCTGGTTCATGGCTCATACTATCGTATGTGAAGGGAATGTACTGGCCGTATTCGTGAACACCAATTAACGACTTCAATATTTGACCTTGACTAACGATCTGTCAAATTTTTATGCACGACTGCTATACAACAGTGAAATGCAATTGTTGTCAAGGCATGTCGGCATACGACAATAATTTAAGCCTTTGAGATAAGTACCAGGATATTTTAATATTTTCAGCAACTGATGCCGTGTATTGTTTTTTAATGAACGAGTAGTAATTGATGCTCATTTTGAACGGCCCGTTTAATCGAAATTGATTTCAATTTTGCCTTGAAATATTCTTGATCAAACCATATTATCTCCATTACTGAATCCTGAGTTGGCCGTCCGTGCGAGCCCTTCTAAACCTATCCTCGTAAGCTGCTTAGACCAGACAAGTCCGCGTGTGCTATCAATGTTGCCGGCACCAGTTGTGTCCTTACGCAGATATACGAGTACATATCTCGACATCCACACTTCCGCTATTTTTGTCTCAGGTTTTCGTTGTCGTACGAGCGCTGTCCGCAGGTGGCTTTTAGCACAACCTACAATCTACGAGCTCCGGCTCGGGCCAGGCTGCCGAGTCAAGAGTTTTGTATATTTTGGTGTCGGCGTGAGAAGAGCTCGATGTTGGCCAGTGATCTCTCTCGAACACCCGAGTCTATAGACAAGGCAAAGGCACTTGCCAAATTTGTCTCTCTTGGGCAAACTATACAACTCTTGGCTAGAAAGTAAGCCTGAAAATAGACAAAAAACCATGTAAGGTCTTGTTGAGCTGGGGTCTGGAGTTGTGCTTTTATGGTTTTGTGAATGTGGATCATCGGGGTGATATTGGGCAAGCTTCTAACGATAAATCAAGTAGCTCTGTTCTCAGGCTTTACTCAGGAATTTATGAGGTTATCTTGACTTCTTAAAAGTCTACAACAAACAAAACTATGATTCACTTCGGTCTCTTATATAGAAATGATTCGATAAGGAAAAGAATTTGGTGACGGGGAATTATTCAACTATTGGGAAAATTGAGTATTTATAATCGTCGTTCTTCAATTACGCAATTGGGTACTCGGGTACGTTCGCTGAACGAGCCCCTTGCGTACGGTATGCAGGCACCCGCGGCTTATACGTACGCGTGGGCGATTGCACTTCATGAGAATAAATTTATTCACTCATACGACTGGATCTGATTGATAATGTTAATATTTCCTCCATACCACAAAGTTGTTTTTGCTTGTGTACAACAGCAACTTCAGGAGGAGGTGCAGCTGCGACGTGTCACCTCGAATGCCTCGGCTGAGATGGTGCCAATTGTAGAAGGTGCCATTCATTGTTCTGTAAATGAGGGTTAGGTGTAGAGGCAGGCAGGAAGGAACCTTTTTCATACCTCTGTAATTTATTCCTAAAAGCCTAAAACTTCGGGGGAATATGGTTATCTTTCGCGCATGCGCGCAGCACAAGGAAAGACACGACGTAGTTTGATTTTCTGTGCTCTTGACACTGAGATATTGAGAGAGCGTTAAAGACGGCACGGAGGAGACGGACTCCCCCGTTCCATCAATTGTCGCCTTCATGTATTGGCAGCCTCGGCGCCGCCGCCGTGTTTGAGCGAGGCATTACCACGTCGAAGATAAAATTCGACATCTTAGGGCGCCGGACCGGCAACACAATTCTGTGCTTCTTGCCACTGATGCCTTGCGCACACACACCTAGCTACATGCCAGGCCCCGCTGCCGAGCTTACTCCTACCGAACGGTGTGCTCGGTCGTTTCGTGCTCGCTCATTCACTCGAGTAAGAATTGTTTTGGGCTTTTGTTTACAGTGCGGTGTGAGATTCTGCTCTGTCGGTTACAAGGCGCCCAGGAATAGTTATGGGACGTGGGGACTACATCAGGTGCTGATGGTGAAGTGTGTGCGATCGGAGTTTTGTACGTATTTCTCATTTGAACTGCGTGTAGAATGTTGCGCAACTGGTTTTTCATTCAGGCACTACTAGATATTTCAATTGATCCAAAAAGTTATTTGCGTGTTTGCAATTCTTCAAACTTTGATGTGAGACTAAATACCTGATATCTTCAGTTTAACTTTGATCACGGTCTTCGCATCACTGCACAACCGTCTATCAAAATACTATTCTTGCCCGATTTTTTTTTTGCGTTTAAAGCATAAGCCGACGGCCCTGACTATCATCACAGAAGAGAAAACAATTTTTATCTCATACGATTTCAGAGCAATTTACTGTTACTCTCAAGCCTACCTCCCCAAAAAAGGACCTCATATTCTTTACTCCTAATTTCACCTGCATTTGTCTTTTAGACTTGAACAATAACCATAAGTTACACAGGAAATGTTGGTTGGTCTCACAAGCTCACGTGTGATGGTGGGAGTGAAGCAATGGCTGTTAATTATGCGCTGGAGTCACAACAGAGCTGTGTGCGGCGTGAGCTTTAATCGAGCTTGAGCTCTCGGGGGAATTCAACAATGTAGGTATTTTCTGCAGTTTTTCCGCTGGGGACACCTCTGCCTGGGGCCTGGCAACTGGAAACTAGCGTGTGGGGGCCTGGCAACTGGAAACTAGCGTGTGGGGCCCTGGCAA